>CATKHJ010055622.1:0-11103 GCA_949750685.1 Vernicia montana
CCATTTATTTTTTTATAATTTTATTAATGTTAAAACTTCATAATTTATATATTTTGACAAAAATATTATACATATTTATGTTAAGTTTTATATATTATTAATTAATATTTCAATAATAATAATAAAATTAAATACTCAATAATATAATTTTAAAGAAAACTAATAATTTACATATATATGTAATATGAAATTATAATAAAAAATACATATATATTAATTTTATTAAATTGAGGCGGGGATCGGGGCGGGGGGGGGGGGGGGGGCAGGGAGACTCAATCCCATCCCCACCCCATTAGCATAGACGGGGCGGAGATTCCCCATCGGGTTCCGGGCGGGGACGGGTTCCCCATTGGGGCGGATCGGGTTTTGCCATCTTTAGGACAAAAGCAAATTCACCATAGGTTATGTATTCCGCCAAGCCGAGAAGGTGGAACTACGGATGACCGGATCGCAGTTCTACCTTCTCGACTTGGCAGAACAACAACCTTAAAACAACTACTAGGACGGCATTATTGGGACTCCCTCGAACTGATTTGAGGAGAGAAACCTCGAAACGACCACCCAAAACCAAACAAAACCTTTAAACTAAAAAGACACGTTCTTTACGAACAAAGCCTTAAAAACTGCTTGCTTTTGATCAATTAGCTTGATTTAGCAAGTAGTGAGTGTCTAAATGAGTTGGGAAGGGGGTAGTTTATATAGGTAGAGAGCCTAGGAAGGGTTTTCACATTTTCCAATGTGAGAAAATAATTCTGTAGTGCAAAACCGCATAGAGTCCCTCTGTAACCGCACAAGACCAATTGTTGACCTCACAGGAGGACCCATGACCGCACAGGAGCATTTTGGAACCACACAGCCCATATGCGATTCCTAGAGTGGCCTGTGCGGTCACCCAGGCTGGCCCAAGGTCGATTCTTTCAGTTTTTTGATCCTTTCTTTTCCATTTTAGCTTTTGAGACTTATTTGCATGCCTGAGGGTTTAGATGGTACAAAATTCAGGGTTCACAGCTGCCCTCCTTATCAGAATTGTCTGTCTGAATTGGTGATTCTGATAAGTGTGGAAACTGGATGATGTTGGATGGATTTGAGTAAAACGAAGGTTTCGGTCTGATTTAGGAGGTCCAGTTTGATACCTGGTCAGTTTTCATGCATTTTTGACCTCATTCAGATGGTTTTCCATTTTTAGGGTATTTTTGATTTTCTACTGTTTCTGTCATAACAGGGGCATCCCAATTCTGATATGGGTAAATGAGATCTCTGACAAAAGATAAAAATATTGCGAACGTGCTGGAACTGACGGTGCAGAATTCTAACTTGAAACGGATCTGAAATTGCATCCCGCGTGATCTGGCAGCATAAAGTTATTATGCGAGTGGACCCCCCTATATAAAGGAGTAACCTCTTCACTTTTCCACACTTTTCTCATTTTGTTGAATTTTCACTCTCTCTCTAATTTTTTTTTCTAACTTCTCTCTATAATTCCTTTTCTCTCAACTCTTTCCAAAATTCCTTATGGCTTCATCTAGTGGGCGTCACACCCGAAGCTACCAGGCCCCGCGGGAGAATATCCAGCCTGCTAATTTGCTACAGGAGCCGGAGACCCATGTTGCTCGCACCTGCGCTAAGAAGGTATTTATGCTTATTTTTCTTTCCTTTCCTGTCATACATGTTAGTTTATGCAAAACAAAATATGTATACACAGTATGTAATCTAGGCAAAGCATCTTGACTATTTATTTATTTTTTTTTGCAAACAATAATAAAGGGAGTGAGTTTTACAGCAAGAGGGGGGTAGGTCAAACCTGTCGGTTGTGGCTACCTTCTTAGAGGCACACCCCCAGGTTCGGGAGTTGATTGAGCCTTCAAGGTTGCTCGGCTTTCTATCACTGGAGTATACTCATGAGAGTAACCTCCCACTTTTGAGGGCTTTAGCAGAGAGGTGGTGGGATACCACTAATACTTTTCACTTTCCTTGCAGGGAGATAAATGTGACTCCTCTAGACCTAACTATGCTGACGGGGTTACATTTTCGTCATCGACCTTTGGAGTTTTAACCTGACTGGCACACGTTATCCGATGAGAGGCTGACAGAGCTATTAGGCTTGACTCCACTATGTGATCATATTCATCTTTTCGGGTCTGGCTTCGAGAGAGGATCGAGCTTATGACCTTCGGTGTTGGTGCCTTTACTGATGAGCAGGTAACCCATGTCATTATATTGATGATCATGGGGTGTTCATTCTGTCATACTAGGAGGGATACTATTGATCTGAATGTACTTCGTTCGCTGGAGGATTTGACTGTGATTGGAGAGTATGATTGGGGAGGATCCGTACTTTGTACGATATACAAGGAGATGTCTGATTTCTCCTGAGGAGTATTTGCTGGATTGGGCGGGACCCATATCATTTGGGAGGTATTTCCTGGTACTCTTGTTTTGTTTCACATACTTGCCCCCTATTTATTCAACTTTTTGATGTCTGATTTGCAGTATTGGGCTTATGAGTACTTTCCTTACTTATCTCCCTCTTTAAGAGATAGCACTATGGACCGTATCCCTTGTGGACATATCTGGAGATTAGGGAACAGAGGTCGACATAAGCGACATAGTTTTCATGGCATTAGATCATTTTTCTCACATCTTAGAGTATTACAGGTACTGACTATTTTGTACCACTATTATTACATCTTTTACTATTTTTCATAACTCGTTTTCTGTTTCTTATAGGTCCGATGGATGCCTTTTGGATCTAGGATGATATATCTATCACAGAGGACGGAGTCTAGCTTGACCTTGTTTCCTTTCATTTGCTATTGTGATTCCGAGTTGATTAGATGTTCTATCTTGGAGAGAGAGTTTGAGCCCAGCTGACTGGAGAGAGGGTTGTTCCTGCTGACCCTCCGGTTGAGATGTGATATGGGTCTCACATTCAAGATCAGGACATTTTGAGAGCATGCCTTCCGATAAAGCCTCTTTTGGATCGTGGGGCTGATTATGATGACTTCTGTCATAGCAGGCTGATGCCGAGCGTACCTTTTCTAGAGAGGCATGCTCGACCTAGATCAATAGCTGGTTTTGTTCATTCCTCTCAAGGTGTGAAAGGTGCAGGTGTGGGTCCGAGTACTAGTTTTAGACCTAGTAGTGCTTTTCCATAGTATCTCTAGGCAGCTGAGGACTTCGATTATGTCTCTTGAGATCGTGGGATGGTCAAATATGTTATTCCCAATTCTGTGCCATCAAGATACCCTCCATTCCTGGATGATGTTGCTGAGGTATGTGAATTGTGTCTTGACTACTCTTTGAAAAGGATATGTAGCTTTAACATGATATGTTTTCTTTCTGTAGGTTCCATTGGATTGGGCTCGTCATTCCCATGAGATGATTGGTCGGATGAGGTCGGCATTATTAACCTCTCTTACTCTTGGGGGTTTACCTGATGATGAGGATGGATCTCCAGCACAGAGGAGGAGGCAAAGGTGTGGCAGACATTAGCTTGACCTTTCCTATTTATGCACAATGTATGATAGGATCATGCGTGTATGTATGCATATATTAGGACATGACATATTTTGAACTACTTATATGACATGATCGTGCTATGGAATGATATATGTATCTTTTGGGATTTATATATGATTATGAATGTAGAAATGCATGATATAGCTTCTTTTCTCTTTCTTGCTCTTATTTTTTCTTATTTTCTCATCCTTATTTCACCAAAATTCATGCTACAGATCATATCAGGGAAAACAGGCCTGAAACCATCAGAAAAGGAAGTAAAACCACACAGCCTATTAGAGAACCGTACAGAGGCTATGCGGAACCGCACAGCTCATGTGCGGTTCACCTTTGTGACTGCACATTTGGATTTGAAGATCGCAAGGGTATTGAGGTTCCGCACATGCTTTTGCAGTTACAGTAGCAAAAAATCATCCTTTTTTTTTTTTTTTTTTTTTTGTCTATAATAGGGTCTTTTAGTGCTTCTAAACTTATTCTAGCTTCTCCTACTCTTTAGGTACTATTTTTTCTTACTCTTCTTGCTTTTGTTTCTTATTTTCTTGCTCCTCTCTTTTTTTTTTCCTTTCTTTCTTCTCTCTCTCTCTCTCTCTCTCTCTCTCTCTCTTTTTATTTATCATGGAGCCCCTCTTTAGTCACTCTATGCACTTACGGACCAAAAATCTTGAACAAGTGGAGCATATTAATTTAGGGAGGTTCGAAATCAGTGCCATGCCTACCCTAAGGGGGTGTGAAGCTTGATTGGAATTTTCTGAGAGCTTGCCTGAGGTTTTGGGATCCTGATGTTCTTGTGTTCAGGTTCAGGGCTAGTATGGAGGAGATGTGCCCTACTTTTAAGGAGTTTAGTGTACTCTTAGGATCTAATCCTGAGGCAAATCTGGCTGTTCCGGTTGAAAGGGTAGGCTATTTCAATTCTTTTCAGAGGCTTTAGGGATTGGATGTGGCAACTGATAGCCCTATGGTCATGAGGGATTGGGTTGATTTGACTACTGTGATCACCGAGTTTTATGATTGCTGAGATTTTGAGGCGGATGAGTGGCAAAATCGCTGGATGCGAGCTCTGTCTTTTTGCTTAACTTTAGGTTTCCTTTTCATAGGCCCTGTGGGTTGGGGAGATGTTAGGGTAACTGAGCTGGTGAATCAAATGGAGGATGGGTGCTCGATTACTGCCATTGTTCTAGCTGAGACTATTCTCAGCTTGAATCGAGTGTATAGGAGCAATGAGCCTTGGTCTGTGAGCCTAATCATTCTACAGGTATGTTTCATGTTCTCTTCCTTCCTTTTGCTCTTTTCTTCTTTTTGCTCACATTGCCATTTTGCAAAAATAGATATGGCTCAGGGATCACTTAAGAGTGGTCTCCCCTTCTACTCGATGAGACTATTAAATATCTTGGTACATGACCTGCAAGATAGTCATCAAGTTCAATTCTGAAAGAGAGTGGATTTCATGGCTTCTTGAGTTAGGTCCAAAGGAACTGCTGTGGCTGTGTCCTTGGTACAAGATCAGGAAGTTCATGACTATGAGCTTTGGCTACAAAATGGTGTATCTGCTCGGACTGCACATGGTGACCTTTTACCAAGGGACTAGGATAATGAGACAGATGGGCCATGCACAAGGAGTGCCCCCAGATGGTGCCCTCTTCAATTCTACTATGATTATTCCCATTTTGGCTAAGGCTATCATGAATGGTTGGCTTCACGGGTTTCACATTGTTCTTCCATCTCACAGCTTTGACATGTTGGAAGATTACAACTCATGGTAGATTGCAATGACTTGGCCAACAGAAAAGGCAAAAAGGGTAGCCTTATTGCATGAGATTGAAGATGAAGGTACCATAGAGGAGGCTGATCCAAAAGGGAAGAAGAAAATGACTTAGACTCTTTTTTGGACTTTAGATTTTAGGACTTTAGACATAGCCATGGATAATTTTCAATTCTTTTGATCTTGTGTTCAGAGGGAATTTCATTCTTTTAAATGCAATTTGAATATTACACCATTTATTTGCTCTAATTTTTGCTTAAGCTGCCTTTCAGGGTTTTCAACTTAGCGAGTATTTTTTATCTATTTTATATTTTCTTTCTTTCTTTTTTTTTTAATGTAAGTAGAAAATCAAATAATATGGCAAAAAATGGTAATCTTATTAAAATTTGGACTATACCCACAGTGGGTTGCTTACGTATCTCCTTACACACATTCAATTTTGACTAATCAATAAATATTTTGGAGAATCAGGTCCACGTAGTTCTAGTTACATGATGCATGAAGATTACATTTAAAACAAATATTCAAATGAAATAATGCTTCAATTGATCCAAGTTGTATGGACTGGCAAACTCTATCCCATCTAGATCCATGAGAATAGCTGCTCCACCTGACAAGATCTTCTTCAGTATGTAAGGCCCATTCCAATTTGGTCTGAACTTTCCTTTGGGATCATGCACTGGGGCTCTAATTTCCTTCAAAACTAGATTCCCTTTTTCTAAGCCTTTGTCTCTGACCTTCTTGTTGAAATGCCTTGATATCTTCTACTGATAACCCTGAATCCAATACAAGGCATCCATCCTCTTCTCGTCAATGGCATTGAGTTGATCATGTCAATTTTGCTTCTTCTAACTGACTTTCTCACATGATTCTGGCTGATCTAATTTCAACCTCGATTGGCAAAACAGCTTCCAGGCCATATACCAATGAGTAAGGAGTTGCGCCTGTTGGGGTACGGATAGAAGTTTGGTATCCCTTTAAGGCAAATGGTAGTTGTTGATGCAAATTTCTGTGATTGTCAGTCATCTTCTGTAAAAGGGTCTTGATCGTCTTGTTGGTTGCTTCCACTACACCATTAGTTTGAGGACGGTAAGGAGAAGATCTGTGATGTGGAATCTTCTCTTTCTTCAATAGCTGGACCACCTCTTTCTAAAAATGTGACCCATTATCTGTAATAATCTCAAAAGGAACTCCAAACCGACAAAGGATGTTAGTTCGGATGAAATGAGCTACTCTTTCGGAATCCAGCACTTGGTATAGAGCAGCTTCAACCCATTTTGAAAAATAATCAATTACGACTAGGATATATTCATGACCAGCAGAAGACTTTGGGTTTATCTTTCCGATGACATCAATACCCCAAGTTGCAAAAGGCCAAAGAGTTTTGATTGGGTTGAGAGGAATGAGAGGTTGCTTCTGAAGCTTGGCATATATCTGGCATTTATGACATCTCTATACAAACTTAGCACAGTCGTCATTCATAGTTAATCAGAAGTACCCCAGATTCATTATCTTTTGAGCTAAAGCAATCCCATTCATATGACTTCTTCATCGCCATGGACCTATTCCATGATCTGCTGAGCTTCATCCTCGGCTACACATTTGAGTTGTATATTATCCCACACTCTCTTATACAATACATCATCATTTGGGATAAAGTTATTGGCCAGCTGCCTCAAAGTTCTTCTTTCTAATTTAGTTGCCCTTTCTGGATATTCATCATTCTGAAGATAGTTGAAAATATCTCAGAACCAAGGTTTCTTATCAGCTAACTGAATATTCATACACATGGTGTGATAACTAGGCTCCCTTCTCACCTCAATGACAACAGGCCTGATTATCTCTTCGTCACTCATATCTAGCATTGATGCAAGTGTAGCTAAGGTGTCTGCAAATTGATTCTTAGTCGGGGGCAAATAATAGAATGATAGTCCATAGAAGTTTTCTACAAGGTTTTCCAAGCGTTTATGGTAAGGAACCAAACACTCTTCTCTTATTTTCCATTTGCCAAGAGCTTGGGACACAATCAGATTCAAATCCCCATAAACCTCCAAGTACTGAATTCTCAGATTCACAGCTACTTCTAATCCAGTTATGCAAACTTCGTATTCAGCTTCGTTATTTGTCACTTCAAAAGCTAACTTGATAGCCATGGGCAAGCTTTCTCCGTTAGGCATAATAATGACAACTCCAGCACCATAACCTTTGTTATTTGCTGCACCATCAAAGAAAAGTCTCCAGATTTCAAGTTTAAGTTCCATGATATTTTCATCAGGGAATTTTGGCTCAGACCATTCACCGTCTACAAGGGCTGCAGCTAACTAATCTGCTGTCACACTCACTTTTATAGCTTTCCTCTGAACATACCTCAAATCATAAACTGCTAGAATAGCCATCCATTTTGCCATCTTACTATCAAGAACCGACCTCTCCATAAGGAATTTTAAGGGGCTCCTGTTAGCAAGTACATGAGTAGTGTAAGAGCTCAGGTAATGCTGAAGTTTATGACAAACCCATACCAAAGCAAGGCATAGCTTTTCAATCTGGTTGTATTTGAGTTCATGGGCGAGCAAATGCTTTCTTAGGTAATAGACGGCATTTTCTTTGTGGGAGTTAGGGGCATTCTGAGCAAGCATTGCCCCCATAACTTTTTGGGTAACAGAGAGGTATAGGAGTAATGGTTTACCGGGTCTGGGTGGTTGCAAGACAGGAGGGTTCAGGAGGTATTCTTTGATTATCTCAAAAGCTCTCTGACATTCTTCATTCCATTATTTAGAGGCTCCCTTCTTTAACAGTTTGAATATAGGCCCACACACATCAGCCAACTGAGAGATAAATCGACTAATGTATTGGAGCCATCCTAAGAAACCACTAATCTCCTTTTCTGTCTTCGGAGGTGGCATTTTTATAATTGCTTTTGATTTGGCTGGGTCAACCTCAATCCCCTTTTTACTGACCATATACCCGAGGAAAACTCCTGATGATGCGCCAAAGAGGCACTTCGCAGGATTCATCTTCAGGTTATATTTGCGAAGTCTAAGGAAGAATCGCCTCAATGCTTCTAAGTACTCTTCAGTTATTTTAGATTTAATTACCATATCATCCAAAGACACTTCAACATCTTTATGGATCATGTCATGAAAAATGGTAGTGGCCATCCTCTGATAAGTTGCCCCAGCATTTTTCAACCCAAATGGCATTACCCTGTAGCAGTATGTACCCCATTTGGTGACAAAAGTAGTCTTTTCCTTGTTAGGTGGATGATCTTGGATTTGGTTATAACCAGCATACAGGTCAGTTAAAGAGACTACTTCAGAACTTGCCATGCGGTCAACCAATAAGTCAATGTGTGGTAGTGGGAAATCATCTTTTGGACAAGCTTTGTTCAAGTCTCGATAGTCAACACACATCCGTACTTTACCATCTTTTTTCAGAACTGGAACAATATTGGCTAGCCATGAGGGGTATATGATCGGCTCTATAAACCTATTGTCTAGTTGTTTAGTGATCTCTTCCTTGATTGGCAAAGACCATTCTATCTTCAATCTTCGCAACTTTTGTTTGACAGGCTTCATATGTTCATAAGTGGGAATCTTTTGAACTGCTATACTTGGATCTATCCCAGTCATGTCCTTAGGAGCCCATGTAAAACAGTCAATAAACTCTTAGATCATCTTGATAGAGCCATCCTTGTTATGACATGCAGATGCAATGAATGTAGTTTTAGGATTTTCATTAATGCTAATGTTAATTGGTTATTTGCTTGCATATTTTTTTTATTTCACTTATCTCTTTTTCTGATGTATTATTCAAATTAGATTCAAGAGATGAAAAAGGAATAAGGGACACAGAATCGTAAGAGGAAAATTCAAATTTCTTATTATGGATGAAAAGATCATTATCCACGGCTACATCAAAATTGAAGGAATGACTGGGAAGATTATTTACAGACTCAAAAGAAGAAAATGAAGAAAAAGACTCAAAAGACTCTAGATCAGATAAGACTTTAGAATGTTTATCTTCTACTTCAAGGTACCAATTGTCAAGTTGGTTCTAGGTTGGTTGGATCAAATGAGTTGGGTCTGTCTTCTCCTCACCTTCAATCATGCAGACCTGCTCAAAGAGAGTGGCCTCCATATTATCCTCTCAATCTTGTTCCAACATGAAAATTGGTTCACACTCATCCATGCTTAGCCTGATATCAAAAAATATTTCAAAACCCGGTATCAATTTCTTGGTAATAGGATAGACTCATAGTTCAGAAAAACCACAATATGGAAAGTCTTCACCTTCTTTCACAAAATAACCATTTAGGGTTTTGAAATAAAGACGCATAGGCCAATATTAGGACTCACCTCTCTTTAGGGCTTCTACCTTCTCCTTGGCCCTTCTTTCCATTTCGGCCAAATCCTTTTCAATGGACTTATAGCCAAGCCCAAAAGGTAGAGTAACTATGGGGTACTCCGCGAAGCTGCTCATTCCCTGTTGGCTTTTGCCTAAACCCAAACCAGAAAAATAATTCATGTTCCTCATCATGTTAGCCACAACAATATTACCATAAAAGTGAAAATCAAGAGGAACAAATTCTTTAACTCTTTCTCCCTTAATAAATTGTATTGTATCAAAAAAGAATCCAGTTAATGGCAAGGAGGGTTATTCAGGCTGAATTTCCAGTATGGGCCTAGAGCTTGGGATTTCACTTCTTCCATGTCCATCCCCTTTAACAGTCACAATAGAAGTTCCGTAAGGAAACTTAAGTTTTTGGTACAAAAAGGAAGGGATGGATTTAGCTTGAGGAATCCAGGGCCTTCCAAGGAGGAGGTTAAAGCAAGCTGGAACATCAATGATTTGGAAAGAAATGGGAGTAATAATAGGGCCGATGGTAACCTCCAGAGTGGCTACTCCTAAAACTTCCCTTTTTGTGTTGTCATAAGCCCTCACAATCTGATTAGAGGGTGTGAAATCAGAGGCTTCCAAATCCAAATAGTTAGCTACTTTGAAAGGGCAAACATTCAAGGCTGACCCATTATCAACTAGTACCTGTGAACCCTCAAATTTGCACCTCCAATATTATTTCTAAACTCTCTAAAGCTGTCCGGAATATTTTTCTATCCAAACTGACATTTTTTGGCTCTTAATCGGACTTTCTGTACCAGACAGCACTTTCCCAAAACTGATCAGATTTTTCTCAAAACTGATTGTTAAAATGTCTAATAATTAATTTCAGATCCATCGCTACTGATCGGTAATTTTTGAGACTTTAGAATATCCCAAAAACTGACCCGAAAATTTCAAAAATTGACTCGAAAACTGAAAAAGACCTACAAATTAGATTCTGAAAGTCAGCCGCCGGAATCTCCGACGGCTCCGCCAAGTCATCCTGCGGCTGCCGCCGGACAAGTCAGCGGAGCCGCTTGTCATCCGGCGGCTGTCGCTCCAGCGGAGCCGCCAGATCAGTCCGGTACTGGTCCCCACCTGTATTCAAAATTACCCTTTTGCCCCTCCAGTCTGATTTTTTTAACCCCAAAAGGCCCTACCCTTTTGGACTTTTCACTCTTTCACTACCCAAATTACCCTCACCTCACTTTGCCTATAAATGCCACCTTCGACTACTTCATTTTCTACACCTCAAAAAGCTCTTGTTGATTTTCCAATTGCTTTTTCTCTCTCTCTCTCTCTCTCTAATTAGCTTTTTCTCTCTCTAATTAATTAGTTAGTTAATTAAAAATTAATTTTAATTAACTAATTAATCTTTTTTTAAATTCTACCCACTCTCAATTAATTAATTAATTAAAAATTATTTTTAATTAATTAATTAATCATTT
>CATKHJ010055631.1:0-29155 GCA_949750685.1 Vernicia montana
CCCTTTCTTTTAGTTTCTTTCATTCTAGCATAGTTATTGTTTTCCCCATTTCCTTTATATGATCCCCATCTCTTCAATCCCTTTCTTTTATCACTTTAAGAGGCATGTTAATTAGAAACTGAAATAATTAATTTGTTCTGATCCTCTTCTGTTTGTTAATTAAACCTGACTTAATTAAAAAATTGGTAATCAATCTTGTTTGATTAAAATCAATCAACTCGCCTTTTAATCAATAAACTGAAACATGATAAAAGTTTTAGACTAAAACAAACCTCCTTCTCAAAAGGGCAAACTACGTGGATTTTGATTCCCATTCAAAGGGATACGTAGGTATGCTTGTCTAAAAGCATCAAATCAAATTAAAACGAATTTTCTTCCTCTTTCACTTTCTTTGCATATTTTTTGTGTTTTCTTTCGTTCTTTCGTTTCTTTGTTTGTTTACTTTTGTTATTTGGATTAATTTTTGGGAATGTGTTGCTTTCCTAGAATCCCATAAGGGTTAGAGAAAGTATCCCCTATTTTGGTTTACTTTGTAAATTTAAGATTCTTATTTACTTTCTGTATTTAATTCCTTTATTGCTTTCAATTCTTTTATTGCTTTATTTTACTTTAATTCATGTATTATTGCTCATTCATAATTGTTCATGAAATCATTTTAAGTCATTGTTTATTAAACTTGCCAAACTTGTTTTATTAAAATGAATCGAAAACCTAGTCCCCGAATCCTCTTTGGTAATCGAGGCTAGTGCACTTTTTTCCATTGGATAAATAATTAGAGTCAAATGAGTTTTTCCTTAACTTTTCCCGAATAAAATAAAATTAAGGTGGCGACTCCTAAATTCATTTTCAAAATCAACAAATCCGAACCCGAAGGTTCCATTGTGAGTCCAAACCCGAATGAGCATTTCGATCCCCTCTAGTGGATCGGACCGGTGCTCGGGCGAGGCCTCACACCTACCTCCACCTTTCTTATCAGACCATGTCTTAGTTCCATTGCAGTAAACAAACTTTAGCTCTTCTTTGCTTCTGGCTTAGGCTTTAGTTTTATTTTTGCTGAATGCTGCCTTATTAGGCCCCCTAGTTAGGCAATTAATAACTCCAATTGAGCCGTCGTTTACAATTTGTTTACCTTTATCCTAGCTTGTCCCAGCTTCCTCTCTATCTTCCATTTTCTCTTTCACAAACTGCCTCAAATAGCCTCTCTTGATGAGACGTTCTATCTCTTCCATTAATAATCGACAGTCATTCGTATTATGACCTTGAGTATTATGGAAGAGACAGTATTTGGTTTTGTCTCTGAGCTCTGGGTCTCTTCGCATCGGCTTCGGTTTAGTCCATATATTTTGTTCTTGAAAGGACATAAACACTTTAGTTGGACTGGCATTAAGAGGGGTGAGCTTTGAAGTATCGAAGCGAAGTGGTCTCCCAAGGCCTCTCCGTCTCAACCCTCCTTTCTGCTCATCTTTCTGAACTACCTCTTATTTATTCCTCAATTTTTTCTCTTCTTGACTGTAAGCTTCGCTTCTTTTTCTTTTTGCAAACTGACTAGAGCAATAAGCATCATCTTGGTGGATATATTTTTGGGCAATGGCCATGGCTTCTTCTAGAGATTGAGGAACATGTATGCACAAAGCTTTAAAATAATCCTGATGAGTTGTGCCGTTTTGAAGCGCTTCAATTGCTCTAGCTTGGTCAAGCTTTATTACTTTCAATGCTTCTTTATTGAAGCGAGTTGCATAGTCTTTAAGTGTTTCTCCCTCTTTCTAAGTTATTTGCTCTAAAGATTGAGCCTTTTTTTCCATCGGGATACTAGCTGTGAACTAATGTATAAAGTTCTAGGAAAGTTGTTTGAACAAACTAATTGTTCCTTCTTCTAGCCCATCAAACCACCTTATGGCTACTCCTTCTAGTGATCCTCTAAAGGCTTTACATAGCACTTCATCATTAGTGGTTTGAATTTCTATAGCATGTTTATAGTCCATAACATGGAATATGGGATCAGACTCCCCATTATACCTCTAAATATTTGGCTGCTTGAATTTCTCGGGCATTTTAAAGTCACTGATTCTTTTCACAAATGGTGACTTAAGGGCAAGTATCAAGTTCTTATCCATAGTCTTCTTTCCTCTGTCCTCCCCCAACTCTTTTAGAGCTCTCTTTACTGCCTCTCTGACATCTTCGGCTTTATGCCTACTGGTCACCTCTTGATCTCTTCTATTTCTATGACCTCTTCGATGAGATGAAGAAGCAGACTGTGACATTTTTGCTCCTCTTTTATGCCCCCTTCTTGATTACCTCTCAAGGCCTTCTCTTTCTCTTCCTCTTTCTCGTCTTCTGTCCCCTTTTCTACTAGCTTGTTATTCATGATCTCCTTGATGGTGATGAGAACGTCGTTCTTCTTTAGAATGTTCTCTATTTCCATCTTGTACACTTTTTTCATCGCCATGCGAGTGTTCCTCAGCTGGTGGAGGAGTTTTGTCTCTACCAATTTGGCCTATTACTGACCAGATCATTGCTCCTCTTGACCTTTCCAGTGCTCTCCCTTTTTTTGCTTCTGGGAGTGGTGTAAACACTAGTGGAAAAGTCAACTGCCTATTCACCATTACTCTTGGGTTAGTTTTAGGGACTGTGCTTACATTTGGTGCAAGAGGAGTAAAAGGTTGTTGCGTGGTTTGCATGGTAGTGGCTAAAGCATGCAAGAATTGCATGGCAAATGTTAGATCGGGGAGTGATGAGCTAGTAGAGACTGTACTAGGAACTGTGAGGCCTCGTCTGAGCATCGGTTCAATCCGTTAAGGGAATCGAAATGCTCTTTGGGAGAAATTCCATGATTGGAACTCGCTATGAGATCCGAAAATTGTGTGTTGCAATTTGTCATTTGTAAAGGGAGTTGTCACTTTAATTTTATTTGTTTTAATTGGGAAAATTAAAGGAAAACCCAAATTAAATTGACTCCAATTTATTTAACTCATCCCATTGAAAAAGCACTAGTTCGCGAGTGACCAAAGAGAGCTCGGGGATCAGGTTTTGGTAATTAACTGTTTAACAAAAAAAGTCATTTTCTTTAGTTTGGTTGAGGTGCAAAATAACTTTTATATAAAAGAAGGTGATTTTCGTGTATGCATGAACAAGAATACAAATGATGAATAAAACAGTTATAAATGATGCAAAAAGTATATGAATGACAGTTATAGAGAAATAAACAGAAATAAATCCTACTTAAATCAAAAACAAATAAGATAGAGAGAATCTTTTCTCTAGCCTTTATGGGTACTAGGAAAAGCACATATTCCCCAACTAATTTAATAGAAAAATAAAGAACATATAAAGCAATAAAAGAAAGACAAATAAAATATGAAAGCAATTAATAAAAGAAATAAAATAGAAAGGGGAAAATATTATTAAAAATATTTTGGAGTTGATGCCTTAAAGGTTGGTATGGTTGCGTATCCCGTTGAATAGGAATCAAACTCCACGCAGTTCTTCCTTCTTGCGAAAGAGGGGTTTTGACAAAAGAGGTTGATTTGGTTTATTAATTTAATTCAGATTTTAAATTAATAAATTTTAGATCTTTTTAGTTTTAGACCTAAATAAATGCGTAAGAGGATGAATTCTAGATCTAAATTTAGAATTTCAAAATGAAAGAGAAGAAATGAATTTTCCCTTTGCTTTTCTTGGCTTTCTCACGAATGGGGCAAGCTTAACTCCGGATCTGAGCTCCACTTTAGATTAAGAACTCCAAAATTGGACTTTAAACAGAAAAATTTGCTAAACGAAGCTAATAATAACATATTAAATCAAGTATTTTTGATATTCTCCCCCTCTCCACCCTTCAATTGTTAGAAGTGGAGGTGTATTTATAGAGGAAGGATGGCTCGAAAGCCATCGGCGGCACGGGTGGCACGCATGTGGTGTCACGCGCCTTAGTGGCACACATGCGGTGCCGCGTGCCTTAGCAGCACGCTTATGGCACCGCCCATTCGAACGGCACGCTTCTGATGCCACTCGAACCGGTTCAGGTCTAGTTTAGTTTTCTATCTGGATCGATCCGATTTTGCACTGTTTTGGTCCATTTTGGCCTGTTTTTTATCCGATTTGGATCCAGTTTGATTCTATTGGTTCGTACTTGATAACCGATCATTTAGGGGTGTAATTTTGAGGATTTACAGCTATCCCCTCATCAGAATTATCTTGTCTGTAAGGCAATTCTGATGATAGTGAACCTGGGGAATAGGGATGGAGTAAGGAATCAAAGGGATGTTCAGGTCAGTGGCTAGATATTTTTGGATGGATTGATATGACTTTGGATAAAAGGTGGGGAAAGGAACCAGAGGGATGTCTAGGTCAGTGGATAAATATTTCTGGGTGGATTGGTTGATAAAAGAAACTTGCCCCCGGAGATTTAGATTAGAATGGAAGGGATATTCCTGATTTCTTTGGAAAAATTTGTAATGAAGTGATATTCTCGGTCTGCTTGGGTAAAAGATCCTAAGGCTATCCTAGGATGGTCTGATTTTGAAGTTGGTTCTTTCTGGATTCAGGAGTTCGGATTGATGATCCATCTTATTTCAGGAGCTCTGATTAGTGATCTGCTTAGTGTGAAATGCATCTGAATATGCAAAAAATTATGAATTGGATACCTTGAACCTATGAAGGGTCAATTTGGTATGAGAGTGTTGATCTTTGTAGAGGAGGGTACCCCCATTTTGGAAGGATGAGAGATAGTGGCTTAGTTGTTCAGCCCTAGGAGGAAGTTAAGGCTTGTTCTAGGAGGTTATTGCTTGGAAGGCTCAGTCAGGTGTGGCCTGAAAAGGTTATCTTGGAAGGCTAGGTCAGGTTTTGCCTTGAAGAAGCTTATTGCTTGGAAGGCTCAGTCAAGTATGGCTTGGAAAGTTATCTTGGAAGGCTAGGTTAGGTTTTGCCTTGAAGGGGATTATTGCTTGGAAGACTCAATCAGGTATAGCCTGGAAGGTTATCTTAGAAGGCTAGGTCAAGCTTTGCCTTAGAGAAAGTTATTTTGGAAGGCTCAGTCAAGTATGACTTAGAAGGTTTTCACTTAGAAGGCTCAGTCAGGTGTGGCCTGGAAGGTTATCTTAGAAGGCTAGGTCACGTTTTGCCTTGAAAAAGGTTATTACTTGGAAGGCTCAGTCAGGTGTGGCCTAGAAAGGTTAATATTATGGGTTGGCTTTTTGTGACCCATCTGTTAAGAGTTTGCCCTTGGACATGACTTTTGGAGGTGATTTGACCAATTGGTTTTGCCCTTCTGATAAGGATTAAACTAGGGATGGTTTGTAAGTTTGATTTTGCATGTCTAAAGGACTTGGACTTTTAGGGATGATATGATTTTTCCAATGAGGCTCGGATATAGAGGGATGGCATGATTTTCCAAGGAGCTATGGGATGGGCTTTGACTGGCTCGAGCCCTTTTTAATCAGCTTGAGGAAGATAGGCCTTGGGAGCCATAACTCGACTTTGGTTTTGCCAAGGAGACTGGGCTTCAAGTGTCATGAGTCGTGAGATACTTTGGATTTTTGGTGGGCTTGGCCCTTTTTAATTAGCTTGAGGAGGATAGGACTTGGGAGCCATAGCTCGACTTTGGTTTTGCCAAGGAGACTGGGCTTCAAGGATCATGAGTCTTGAGAGACTTTGGATTTTTGGTAGGCTTGGCCCTTGGAAGATAAGATTTTACCAAGGAGACATGGGTTTGGAAGGATGGTAGGCTAAATCTTTTGAAAAGTGTTAGGGAGGTTGTATGATTTTGCTATCGCAACATATATGGAGAAGATAAGCACAACTATCTTATTGTCTGACATTGAAAAGACTCTTAGAGTGACAAGATTCTTGGGGAGACACTGGATTGATTTGGATGACGACTCAGAAGACGTGCTCTTTGGATGGATGGTAGGATCTGTTTAGCTTTTTGAGCTAAAAGACTTGATAGACAACTTGAAAGATATATCCTTAATGAATGATAAGGGTTGCTTAACTGCTTGAGTTAAGAAACGTGACGGATGACAGGAAGGATATGCCCCTACTAAATGATAAGTGCAATGTTACGGATGAATAAAAGAAGATATGGAGGACATGCTTATGATGGATTGACAGAAGACGAATCGGAAGGCTTGCCTTTAATGAGGGATCAACCAAAGGATGATGACTTAGGAAGATACACCCTTAATGTGGGATAAGGGTATAAGGGACATAATGATTTGACTAGGATGACTCTTGTTTTTTTTTTTTATTTTTATAGCTCTAACTTTTGCCTGAGCCGCCCTTTCGGGTTTTCAACTCGACGAGCTTGCTCTAATTTCTGCCTAAGCCGCCCTTTTGGGCTTCCAACGTAGCGAGCTAATCAATGAATTTTGGCATTTAAAGATTACTCCACCATGATTTGGGCTGCTGTTTTCCTTCATCTTAGGGCTCTAACCTTTGTTTAGACTATTCCATTGAGTTCTTAGTCTAGAGAAAAATTTTGTAGGGATATCAGGTCCATTTTGAAATTGCCCCTTGTTGAGGTGTTATGTTTGATTACCCAAAAGTGAAATGGGTAACTTTATTGGATTGCCTTTAGCTTTGACTGCTCCAACTGAATAGATCACCACTTGGTGCTCTTTACTGACTATCCTTTGGTTAGGAGCTAGTGAAGCGGCTGCTGATGCGAGCACAAAAATATCTCCAAGTTTTGATTTTTCCAAATCATGGTGAAATGCTTTTGCTTGCCAAAATTCATTGATTTTTTATTATTATTTTATTTATTATTATTATTATTATTATTTTTTTTTTTTTGAGATGCAACTATTTTAGACTTAAACAAGAAATATGAGAATAGAGAAGTGCACAAATAACATAAATGTTTTATCGCAAAAGGAGAAGATAGTTCAAAGTAGAATAAGAATACACAAATGACAAACTCATACTTGAACTTGGACTTTAAACATGGGCTCAAACTCAAATTTTGGATTTGGACTTGGACTCAATCTCAGACAGGTCAGATTAGCTGAGCTTAAGCTCTTCCGTAACATACTACTTAGGTAGAGGTGAGGTGGGGTCTGTTTTCCACTTCGGTGAAGATGCATGGATCATAGTGAAGGATTCGGCTTGAAAGGGAAGGTGAAATCAAGGCATGTCTATCTTAGCCTCAAAAGGTCATGGGGTTCCGATTCTTCATCACTATTTAGATCAGTGGTGGAGAATTCAATTTGAAATGATTCACTATTTAGATCAGTGGTGGAGAATTCAATTTGAAATGATTTGCTTTTGATGCAATCTTCAACCTTTGATGTAGTTATTGGGTTAGCAGATGTGCTTGGTAGGCTGGAAGTAGGTTCTTGACAAGGATGTCTACCTGTTCTTGTTCGGTTGGTTTTTTTTATCATTTAAGCTGCTTTAGCCCTCCACCTTGTAAGGAACATGAAGAATGACTCATTTAGAAGTTGTTTGGTGGTTTCCAAGTCACGCCTAGTGACATCCACTCTATTGTTGTAATGATATTGCTTGACAAAAGCATGACAGATATCATCCCATGTCCTTTTCTAGCTCTTGTCTAATGAAAGAAATCATCTCATGGCAGCACCGGTTAATGATTATTGTAACAGTTGTGCAAAGAGATAATTGTTAAGTCCCAAAGGTTGCATTGCCCCCCATATATATCATCAAATGAGTCTTGGGGCAAGTAGTTCCATCAAATTTCTCAAGTTCAGGTATTTGGAATTTAGGTGGAAGTTTAGCATCAGGGAACAAGGCTAAGTTGTCCACATCAATCAAGTTATTGCTGTGCTTTAAGGATTTGATAGCTTTCTCCATTGCTTCAAGTTTCTCTATAAGCATCTTAGTGTCTAGATAGGAGGACACTTCCCGACCTTGAAAAGGATTCAAGGGAAAGGAAGGGTTAGAGTGGGTAAAAGTGCTTGGCACAAAGGTAGTGTAAGCAAGGATTTGGACTGGATTAGGATTAGACAAGTTCAGATTGGGGTAATCTGTTCCAAAGTTGTGTTTGGGTTAGTCGGGTTGAGGCTAGCTTGATTAACCATGGCCCGCACTTCTTCGATGATGGAATGTCTTTGTTCCTCAAATTAGGCTTGTTGAGCATTCAGAATTGCTTGAAAATTCTCCTATTATTTCTTAAGGAGATTTGTCATGAGTGTGGTCAGGGCAGCCATGTCAATTGGGTTAGCCATTGGTACCTTTAAGCAAAATCAAAAGAAACCCAGTGAGTGGCGGGTGAGGATATGAAAAGATGATGAGAGTAAGAGTATGTGGACTCTGGGTGAAAAGAATCCCTTATGGTGTTGTGGGCCAACTGTTTTTAGGCTTTGAATATGATGGGCCAAAGGTATTAGCTTTAGGGATTTCCTTAGGTAGGATGGGCCAAGACTTTGGGCTTAGAGTTGCATGTTGTGCCAAAGGTATTAAGTTTTAAGAATTTCTTTAGGTAGGATGGGCCAAGGCTTTGGGCTTAGGGTTGCATGTTGTGCCAAATGTATTGGGTTTAAGATTTGTGGGGCGAAAGTGATTGGGTCGAGGTGAAAGTGTTTAACCCTTTTTCGGTTCAAGGCTCCACTTAAAATGAATGCATGTTGTACAATATGAATGCACGATGAAGATGCATATGTGTAAGGGTTTTACTTTATGAAACATACAACTTAAGTTTAGATTATAGGTTCATTACATGAAAAGGTAAGGGTGGCTTAAATAGAGTACACGTCACACTAGAGATGCGATATACCTAACCACATGTGAGACAAGGAGTCTCGCGTGGATCTAATAATACGTACATACTCGTTACACCTTTAAAAGGATTAAAGGATACGTCGCGGGCTGGATGATTTCACTATCGGCAAGCAGACCTAAGGAAGGTTGCCCACTCGATGTTACTTACTATCCATTGTTTTCCTAGGAAACTAAGGTTTTGGACAAGGAATCCAAATGTAGTGATGCATGAAAAGTTATTTTGAACTAAAGTCAAACCTTGTATTTTACCAAAAGTAATCCACTTTTATCTTTTATTTTGAAAAAGATTTAATTGTCCCCAGTGGAGTCACTAACTGTGAGACCTTGACCGAGCACCGGTCCAATCCGCTAAGGGAATCAAAATGCTTTTTGAGAGAAGCTCCACAATTGGAACTCCTATGAGATCAAAAAATTGTGTGTTGCAATTTGTCATTTGTAAAGGAAGTCATCGCTTTAATTTTATTTGTTTTAATTAGGAAAATTAAAGGAAAACCCAAATTAAATTGACTCCAATTTTTTTAACTTATCCCATTGGAAAAGCACTAGTCCACGAGTGACCAAAGAGAGCTCGAGAATCAGGTTTTGATAATTAACATTTTAATAAAAAAAAGTCTTTTTCTTTAGTTTGGCTAAGGTGCAAAATAACTTTTATATAAAAGAAGGTGATTTTCATGTATGCATGAACAAGAATACAAATGATGAATGAAACAGTTATAAATGATGCATAAATTATATGAATGACAGTTATAGAGAAATAAACAGAAATAAATCCTACTTAAATCAAAAACAAATAAGATAGATATGATCTTTTCTCTAGCCCTTATGGGTACTAGGAAAAACACATATTCCTCAACTAATTTAATAGGAAAATAAAGAACATATAAAGCAATAAAAGAAAGACAAATAAAATATGAAAGCAATTAATAAAAGAAAGATAAAATAGAAAGGGGAAAATATTACTAAAAATATTTTGAAGCTGATGCCTTAAAAGTTGGCATGCTTGTGTATTCCGTTAAATAGGAATCAAACCTCACGCAGTTTTTCTTTCTTGCGAAGGAGGGGTTTTGACAAAAGAGCTTGATTTGGTTTATTAATTTAATTCATATTTTAAATTAATAAATTTTAGATCTTTTTAATTTTAGACCTAAATAAGGCGTAGGAGGATGAATTCTAGATCTGAATTTAGAATTTCAAAATGAAAGAGAAGAAAGAAATTTTACCTTTACTTTTCTTGGTTTTCTCACGAATGGGGCAAACTTAACTCCGAATCTGAGCTCCACTTTGAATTAAGAACTTCAAAATTGGACTTTAAACAGAAAAGTTAGCTAAATGAAGCAAATAATAATAGATTAAAATAAAGTATTTTTGATATTCTCCCCCTCTCCTCTCTTCAACTGTTAGAAGTGGAGGTGTATTTATAGAGGAAGGATGGCTCGGAAGCCATCGCCAGCACGGGTGACACGCTTATGGCGCCTCCCGTTCGGACGGCACGCTTCTGATGCCGCCCGAACCTGTTCAGGTTTGGTTCAGTTTTCTGTCTGGATCGATCCGGTTTTGCACTGTTTTAGTCCGTTTTGGCCCGTTTCTTATCTTATTTGAGCCCGATTTGATTCTATGGGTTCGTAATTGATAACCAGTCATCTAGAGGTGCAATTTTGAGGGTTCACAGGACCAAATGCATTATGTCGAGTAAACAATGCACTCAAATGTTGGAAAAAAGTTGTTAGGTCCACAGTTTGAGGGCTTTAGACAGTTATGGGTGGAGTTAGATGGGTCTTTTTAGGGATAATACTTGTTGTGGGGTCTATAGGCGGAGGAGGTGGGTCTTTTTTTTTTTCAGTAGGATTGGTCATTGCTACGTGTAAGAGAATATTTTGCAAGCCAAAAAGGTGTTTTTTGAAGTTGGAAGAATGGATAATTAACTGTTAAAAGAAGAGAAAGGCAAGCTAGTGTAGCAAGCCTCAAAGAAAGAAAAGTAATGATTTTTACCCAGAAAGTTCAACCAGTTGTTCCCCAAAGATGACGCCAATTTGATCAATCTAAGATAATCAAAGAGATCATGGGCTGAACTTTTATTTTTGGAACTGGCTCTGAGTGGTTCACCTTATTCAAGCCTGCAAAAGA
This sequence comes from Vernicia montana, assembly GCA_949750685.1. NCBI lineage: Eukaryota > Viridiplantae > Streptophyta > Magnoliopsida > Malpighiales > Euphorbiaceae > Vernicia > Vernicia montana. Next base: position 10,855 of record CATKHJ010055631.1, read on the forward strand.
GAAAAGATGGCATCAAAGGGCCAAGCCAAAGACACTCCGATGCTTAAGTTAGTAGCGGTAATGGAGCTAGTGATCTTTAGGAAGAAAATGGTTTCCTAGAGACCAGAGAGATTTTTTAGAGAGAAGAAAGAGATGAGAAGTTGTAGAAGAAACTACTTGAAAATGGTGGTGCATCCAGCTTTTTATACTATATAGATCTTCTCTCTAAGTTGGTGGGTAATGGATGTGATTGGTAGGCATGTTCTGCCATGGCAGACTAGGTCATCATGAATTTGTATTTCACCTGAGAGTAGGAGTTGCCTATAGCTGACACAGTAGTAATTGGATTGAAGTCAGAGATGTGATAGATTACTTTTCCTAGTGGTGGATGTCTTCGTTATGAGTGCTCTTCGTAGTCCAGAAGAGTGATTCGCTGATAAAGACCTCTTCTTCAGAGAAGTATAGTCGAAGAGGTGCTGACATGGGTTCTCTTCGGCTAAAGCAAGATTGGCCTTGTCAAGCCAAAACCTTGTGGACACCTTATGAGTAGAGTGCATCTTAATCTCTTATAAGTGCAATTAATTTTTTTGAAATATTGATTTGGAGTTCCTCAGGCCCAAAGAAGAGACTTAGCCTAGAAGTTGTTTAAGCCCAACCAGCCCAAATGACATGTCTAAATTTTTCCCTTATCATTGCTCAACAAATTAGTACAACGAATCAAATTCTTCTTCTTCTGGGTAATGAGAGAGTTTCTCAGCATATATATATATATATATATATATATATATATATATATATATATATATATATATATATATATATATATATATACCGTGATGCTGAAAAAGAATTACGAGTTCAATTTCATTCTATATTAATTTCTCTTACCGAAATTCAAATTCGCAACCGCATTCCCTTGAAAAATGACTCCATTATCACTGAGTTAAGACTCGTTGGTCCATAACATAATTAAAAAAAAAAAAAATTACTAATTCACTCTCTCTCTATATATGTTATTTATATAGGAACATCTTGATTATCTTTCACATCAATTATAGCTTCTCGGAGACAGAATCATCATTGTCCAATTAGCCATTTTACATTGAACATGAATTACAATTTCAATTAACAATTACAACAACAGTTATAATCTAATCTTTTTCCTTTTTTTCTTTTATACTTTATTGGCCTTTGCTGAAAAGCCCGCTCACGCCATTTTCTGAGGTTGAAAATGGAAATGGTGAAGAAAATAATGATTGTATTTTAGTTGGGAGATGGTGAAGATGCGGTTGTCGAATTAGTATATGGTGTCCAAGCATAGATAAGCAATCCCAAAACAAGGATTATGGCTCCTGCAACAAAGCCAGTTGGAAGGGAGGATGCAACCCCGAGATATGGCAATGGCAATGTGAACACAAACACAGATATTGGCACTGCCATGTAAACACAAGAGAAGACGAACATCAGTTGGATTAATTTGGAATAGTATATATCAAACAGGAGAAAACATTGAAAATTCAAAATCCAAAATATGCTAATGTGGCTGATGGCCTTAGAGAGCAAACAGCAAAACTAACATGAAAGAAAATATTCCACCTTTATCAATGCTTTGAACGAAAAAATAGGTAAAAATAAATGAATCATGTCATCTCATTAAGCTCTCAGCTCATTTATAAGAGTTCCCCTTTTAAAAGTGTCTCATTGTCACCTAGCTGAGATAGCAGTAATGAGATCCAACGCATTTTGGTCAAAACTAGGTGATGTTAAAAACACCTCCTAAAATTGCTTTGGACCAGCATTCTAAAACTGAACCCACAATGTTTTTACTAATGAAAAAAAAATGTCTTCTTTTTCTTTGTGGGCCTATACATTTGATGCATTAATGAATGAATGACGATGACAAATCATTTCTGGCCATGTTAGATCATTCTAGAAATAATGTCCAGGAAGATGTCAGATCATGCACTTGGTGCATAAAATGCTAGCTTCCAGCCTAGGTCTTTCATGATGACAACACAGTTGACCTTTAGAAATTCACCAAAACGTTCAAGCCCTAAGTGCTAGATGCAACCATGGTCCATGGCTACTAATTTCGTTTCATATTTCTTCAGACAATTTGGGTGGGTGATCAAGTGACCTACAAAGCCAAATCACTTTGATGGATTAAAAAAATGACATACCTGAAAATGTGGAAGCAAGAGAAGATACAACAGCAGAAGAGATCTTGAGGAGATGCAACAATGAAATGTTAAAACCCATGTTGACAAGAACAAACAGCAACGGTAGCAGGGGTGCACCATCACATCCTGTCGCAGCCAAATTTAAAAGAAATCAAATGTAATGTTATTATAGCCTAAAAGTCTCAAGGCAACTACATCATAAGATTCATAAATAAATGGTAGATTAGAAAGTGATGCAGTTCAACCATTACCAATTTGTATTTCTTTCAAAATTCACATGTAGTTGACCATATCTTAAGAGCAACAGGAACTTTTACACAGCAAATTAATGTTAACCATATTCTAGAAGTTAGGCACTTTAACGGAGTTTAACTGCAGTAGCTAACTTGGTCTACCTTCATATTTCTCGGCTTTTCAAAACTGCTCAATTTATTTCATATACCATTCCTCTGCCGTTTACTTACCATGATTTTCTTGTATTTACATGAAAGTTTCAATGTTAATATCTGACTATTCAAAATTGAGTAAACCTTAACATTGAAACCTCACATCATAAATGTTATTCATTCACAAAAGGCAATTTATATCAGCAAAGATACACATGGACAGAATACAACTCCAATTGTTCAAGCACATTAGTACTGCAAACACATGAGAGGCATCCTTAAGTGCATAGATCTTATTTTTACCATTTCCAACATCATTCCTATTGCAGTACTCTGCCCCATATACAACTTTATTTTCAAGAATGTCTCGAAACACTTACTACAATAACTTAGAGATACTAGCTTTTGGTGCATTACAACTATAAAGAGGGATAAGGTATAGAATAATATCATGCCCCTCTAATAAAATGCAAAATTCTACTGTGTTACTTTATCCATATGGCACTGCCTACATTAACAACCTCATGCTTATTTGTATTTAAGTATTTAAATATGCAAAACAAAACATTAAGACATGTTCTATTATTAAAGTTGCATCTCATTCTATCATTTCATGTAATGTATGTTTTAATTATTAAAAGACAATCAATGAGGAGAACACAATTAATTATGACGTCATTTTTTTATAAGTACCATATTTTAATCAAAAATTAAATATGAGAAGGAAATTGCATAAAATGGATTCGTTAGATTCAATCACCAAATATTTACATAAACAACTAAGATGGAATAATAGCAAGGATAAAATCCCCAAAAAAAATCCCAACTTTATGTTAGCTTCCAATCATATTCTACTGAATTGAGATTGGAATTTGTTGAGCTAACAACTTAATTCTGCTGACTTGACATTTCAGTTGATTAAAACAAATAAAAAAGAATCCAATTTGGCTTAGACAAAATCTGACATGGCTTAAAATTAAAAAAAATTGACTTGGTTTAAAACCAATTCCAAGATTGATTTGAGATAAAATTATAATAGAAATACCTTAAGTCTTCGATTTTTTAGTATTTTGAGAGAAAGTCAGCTTACCACTTGATAAACTACCAATATTCAGAAAACAAACTGCCCCATCTTTAAGATAGCTTGGAAGTTCACTAAATGGTATACCCCATAATTTCGACATGAAAGGAAGAAGAAGGCATACAAACAATGCCTGCATGAGATATAGGTACAAGAAATTTAAAGTTACATTAGGCAATAAAAGCCATAATTATAAATAAAAGCAAAATTTTTTAATATTTTAATTTACTGCAGAGTACCTACTTGGAAAGCAGATCCATAGGAATTTACAACAAATAGATCCACTGAACCTCCCTGTAATTGATGGGACAGCGTCATTTAATAGACCATCAAAATCTAATAATAAAAAGAACTGAAAACTTTTTGAAAAAAAAATACACACGCCCAAGTTCCATTAAAATGTCCAAAGAATGTAGTTTGTAAGCATCTGAATTCTGAATCCCACACAATAGTGGAATCACTTCAAAATAGTAATTCACATGAATCAGTTTTATATTGCCCTGCCTAAAATGAACCCAGAATTCTAATATACAAGTTTGAAATTTCATCATAATTTTTTGTTGGGGATCACACTTGTCGCCAAAATGCATTCTCCCCTTCTAAAAATGCAAGTGTTTCTAAATGCAATAGATGTTGAATAATCACTTCATTCTGAAGTTGAACCACTCCTGAATCCTGCATCACTGATATTGGAATTTGAATATTTAATCTAATTCTCAGAACATACCTTCAACTGCTTAGCAGAATCCAGGAAAATAAATTCCTACAAATTGAAAAATGCCCCTTGTTAGCAACTACAGTAAAAGCTTAGAAATATTTATCTGCAAAAGCTGTTAAGAATGCTAACCTTGAGCACTGTATCAGCAGCTTGCAATAGAAAAGAGAATATCATCAGAAGACTCCAAAATATGCCAGCTTCCTCCACCGAATGACCAGCACTAGATCCACTGCATAAGAACACAAATGTTATGACATGTGAAAAGAATCATAGAGTAATTTTTCTAATTTATTTGGCTTTTGGTTGAGAGAATACCACCAATGTTACTGAAACCCAAAACTGCAGTATGTGTTATCATGTTGAAGCTAGTTATAGTTATTAAAAAGTAGATTAAATAAAGCTTACTTATTATCAAGGGCAAATTACAAAGACACCCTTGTGGTATGACAAAATACACACTTGTGTTCCTAAACTACCCAAATTGGAGGAAACTAGCCACTTGCTTTGATTGCCACAGAGAAATTGAGAAAGAAAACAATGCATAGTTTGTGGCTAATTTAACAGTTTATTCTGCTTATCTATTAACTCAATCAAAAAGATTCAATAAGGTTTGTTTCTTAAGTTTTCACCATCAGCTTCTTCTTATACTCATTTTTTCCCTCTCTTTTCTCGACACCAATAACTACCAACAAGTGCTTGAGTAAATGAGAGTGCAACAATTAAAAAGATATGACATTTATGACATCTGATTATTTCAACCACTTGAAAAGAATTCCACTTTAGGCTAATACACAAACCAGCATTTGAAAAACCACAAATATACCATCTGTTTTTTTTTTGTTTTTTTTTTTTTCATATTTTCAAAGGCCAAATAATATGTATAGGGCATTGATACTGTGTGCCAAGCTTCAATCAGCTTTGGAGCTTCTCCCAGTACATAACTGTCCCATGCCAAGACAATTTCAGAAGGATAGACGGTGCTTTTTACTTAAATGTGAGCAAAAGCATTCTTATAGAAGGTGCTTTTTTACTTAAATGTGAGCAGAAGCATTCTTAGGAGGGATTGACTTATGATTATATTAATCTTCTGTAGTAAAATATTTAATTTTGTGTACCTTATTGACTATCTACTATTTCTGCAATGCTCTCTCACTTAAATTTAAGGTTTCAATTTTCTGCCTTTCATTTCTTATAATTGTTCTTTTAACTAAGAGAGGGGTAGAAAAGAGAGAATAAGAAGCAGCTGCAATTGATAAAGGTTGCAAACATAAAATTGTAAATAGACCTAAAACTCTTAAAATTTTGATCCTTGAAAACAAATATGGTTAGGGAAAGCTTTAAATATTCACCAACACAACTCAGATATCTAAACCCAAGATCATCATAATTTGTCTCTGACAATAAGCATAAAACTCACCTCGCTACAGTTATGATTACACCAATGGCAACAAGGAAACATCCAAGTAACTGGTTGACTTTATATCTCCTCCTAAGAAAAATAATTGACAGGAGAATCTGCCATACAAGAAAAGTCTGCAGAAGAAGAATAGACAAAATTAACTATCCAATATTGATATGTAATGATTGGAAAACAAATTGTTTGTCAAATAGTTTTGAGCCTTCAGAGTTTATAGAACAAAAGGCTTCAACATAACAATTAGAAAAGAAGGTTGACAGATGGTACCAAGTTAATGTATAAGAGAATAGCAGAATATCTTCTAATGATATACAATCGTTATATCTCTTGTCAACTAAGACTTTTAAAAGGAGATAGGATAGGAAAGAAGAGGAATAAAGGAGGAGAATAAGAAGAAGAGGAGGAAAAAAAGGCATCTGCAAAGTTCTTCATGATATATTGATACAGTTTATGTTAGTTTTTTAGATAGTGTTGATTTTGCTTTGCTCCATCATGATTTCTAAATCCCACCCTACCAATATTAACTCAGCAACAACTTTCTTTATTAGGGAGCAGCTGGCCTGGGGATTTGATCGCAGGAATTCGTCAGACAAACATTTATTGAGGCACCAAAACCACTAAGCCAATAACTAGGTTGAATTATAATAATTTTTATATTTCTACTTTCAGATAAGCATAGCAAAACAACTAAAATTGGTCAAAGAGCAAGGATCCTACAAATATTAACCAAGAGTTGCAAGTGAAAGTACACTTGTTGAGTGTTTCATACCTGAGATAAAATTGGAATTGATGCTCCAGAAAGAATTGCTGATTCAAGGAGAGCAACAATACATGTTAGATTTTGGTATAGTTCATATACATGACAAACTTGCAAATCTCGGCATCACAAACATAAAATAATTGTTTTAGCAACCACTGTAAAGAAAATTTTAGCAGTCAACGTCTAAGAAACATTTTCTATGCACCTGAAAAATTGTTAACCAATTAAGGTTCAAAAAAAGTAAAATAAGAAATAATCTTCAGAAAGGGTCTACAACCCTACAAAAACACCTCCTCCCAAATCCAGTGAGAAATATGTTTTGCAGTATGCATTTAATAATTGAAGTTCAATGGACCAGGAACTTGAAATTGCAAATAAGCGGTGATCTTGGACTAATAAAGTATATTTAACTTTCATTTTATTTGGTAATATCAAAAAATTTTAGAGGGGGGGGGGGGAGAAGGTGAGGAGGGGATAGCCACTTGACCTCTAAGCTACAGACCCAATGGCCAGTCAACTTACTTTGGAAGAATGAAAAGTCGTCAACAAATCAAAACATTTATAAATTTCATAGAGAAAGATAAAACATTAAGTAAATTAAACATTAGTATGACATAGCCATTAAAACTCTATAATATACATATAAAAGCCAGTGAAGCAAAGAAAATGAAGAAAAGATACAGAATGATTTGACTAATATTACCTGCAGCTGCCATTCCTGTTGCAGCTCCAAGAGCCTCCAAAAGTCCTACAAAAATATATGGAGCTTTTGGTGTAGAAAGCATCTCATCTGTGACAAGTCCAGCATGGTACCGCATACGCAAGATAGTGAAGTATACAAGAACATATCTGGATAAATAAATAAACAAAAGCATTGAAAATAAGAATAATTTGAGTTTGTCCTAGTCATGGAGACACAATGTTTCAACATCCCTCACAGTAATACCTTCAATTACATCTAAAGGTTCTGAAACTTCAATTTACTCAGTAAGTCAATAATAAGAAATGTAAATTTTAAAATTTTCAAAGGGGATGGAAGAGAGAAAAGATACAATATTGTTTCCATTATTAGCATTGCATAATTCAGAAGTAATAAACAAAATGACATGGTCAAACTTTGCATTTTGAAAAATATTTCTTTTATGACTCATGGGACAAAATTCCACTTTAATCACAAATTTATCAGTGCAAAGTTCAAAGACGTTCAAGTTAAACATACTGACAACTCACAATTAATTACTTACGGATTTTTGTGGCATGATGAAATTCTAAAAAATTTGTATATATGGCCGCAAGTTTACAGTGAAAAATTCCATAAATTTGGATAACAATTCTCAAGGCACAGATCAACAAAAATATTTAAAATCATTGAAATAATTAGGTCTATTAGTTCAAGTATCATACTTGCGCTAGGGGCAGAGGCATTATTTTAAATTATATATAGCCATATCCTGAAACAAAAGGAGGAGAAAAGAATTGAATCAGGGATATTAGTGTGGTTTCCAGAAGTAAAGGGTCTCTGCTGTAATTTAGCCAAATGTGATGTGAAATGCAAACGCTAGACCCGGACCACAAACCAAAAGAAAAAGGACAGAAAGGGACTCTGAGAAACACGTGCCTCACATATCAGAAAAGGAGCACCAACTTGCCCACTAGAAATGTAAATAATATCTTAGCAAAGAATGTATGTGGCGGAGGCATTATTTTAAATTATATATAGCCATATCCTGAAACAAAAGTAGAAGAAAAGAATTGAATCAGGGATATTAGTGTGATTTCCAGAAGTAAAGGGTCTCTGCTGTAATTTAGCCAAATGTGATGTGAAATGCAAACGCTAGACCCGGACCACAAAACCAAAAGAAAAAGGACAGAAAGGGACTCTGAGAAACACGTGCCTCACATATCAGAAAAGGAGCAACAACTTGCCCACCAGAAATGTAATAATATATAATGGCATTCCATCAAGCTCTTTACCATAAAGAGTTATCTCAAAATAAAAAATTTTCTATAAACTCTTTATTTTTAAAAAATAAAAAAAAAATAATTTAATTTTTTATATTTAGAGAGCCAAATATCACTATCTATTCTAATTTTAATTAATACAATACAAGTTTTTATGTACTTTATTAAATATAATTTTAGTACTATTTTTTCTTTTAGATAAATTTAAAAAGGAAAAAATCAAAATAATTAAAATAATTAATGATTATAGAATAAAATAAAAAATAAAAAACCTATTAAATTTAAATAAAATTTTATGCTCTTTATTAAGATGATTTCTATTTTAACAAAATATATTCTTTGAAATGAAGATGCTCCATCCAAAAAAAAAAATTGTACGTGGCGAGGCACAAACGTCTTTGACTCTTCTTCTGAGGCATTCTTTTAGATTGGACCCGCCAATAAACGAGCAAGAATCCAAGTTTACTTTCTTTTCTATTTTCTTAATCAATATTCCTTTTCTCTTTCTTTTCCTCAATACTTTTTCTTTTTCCTCCCGTAATAACCAAATAACTTTTATGACAAGAATATAAAAATTTTGCACAAAACATAATCAATACCAACAATTGATAGATATTAAAGGGTGTACTTTTTTAGTTTTATTTTAATCCTAAGATAAGTTGGCAAAAAAAAAAAAAAAATTTAATCCTAAGATACAAAATTTATGAAGCACTTTAGAACCGATACCATCAATTAATTTATAATAAATCTCACTCATCATCTCAAAAAAGAATATTTTACACTTTAGGCATTAAACTACCACAAAGCTCAATCATTCTCCCAAATAGAATATTCTCAATTTTGATTCAAATTTGTGAAAGTTACCATTATTACATAAAAGAAAAGGGTTTGAACAAAAGAAGGCTGCTGATTGAAAATTCATAATTCGTAATAATTCTACCTAAATACCCATGGACCATCAATACAAATTAAATAATCAGAAGAAAAAAAATAGATGTTAAAATCAGATCGGATCGGTCGGTCGGATCGATTAAACAAGAAATTGATTACTGATTCGGTTTTTAAATCATAAAAAATCGGATAAATTATGAATCGAAAAAAATTGATTCGAACCGAAAAAACCGGTGATCGATCAAACCGAAATTTTTCAAAACGACACAGTTTTAAAAAAAAAATAAAAAATAAAAAATAAAGAAAATTGCACATAAATTAAATTAAACTGATCGAACCGATCCATCAAACTATAAACCAACAAAAAAAAACAATTCAACTTTCGATTTGATTTTAACAACATTGGAAAAAAAGACTTTTGTCCCGTTACAAATTTACAATGACTCCAAGTCTCGAACAATACTATAATAGTCATGTGTGCTTAAAAAATGATCGCCATCATCACCAAGGAGCCCAACCCAAGTTTTTTTTTTTTTATTTTTTTTTATTTTAATATATATATATATATATATATATATATATATATATATATATATATATACATCACAGAAAGATTTTATAATTTCTTAAAACATCATCTAATTTGGCAATTTGAGGACTCCAAGAAAAACATTGGCAATCATTGATTTTGAATTAAAAGCCTAATTAATTGACTATTTAAGATACCTAATTGTTAAATGAATCTAATCTAATCTAATTCATTTAATGAATCTCTTCTAAACACTTTCTTTTAACAACCTTCTAAATACATTAATGTATCAATTGATAAAAAGACCAAAGAATTAGTCCTAATAAAGAATCAAATAAATTTTAATCACATCATAAATAATTCAATACAGCAGGACAGCATCTTCTTATTAAGATAATCATCAAAAAGAATTTTAAGATAATCACCAGTAATACTCTGATGTTTATTGTCAATCTACAAAATCTGATCATCTCACACGTTAGCCAATTAAAAAAAAAGTGAAAAGACGAATAAAAAAAAAATTGAAAACAGCTGGACAAAAGAATCTCTATTGATATTAAGCCACACGTAAATGAAACAAGGTGGTGGTTAACAAGGACATTAGACATGTGCAGTAATAGAGACATAAATTTTATTTTGTAAAGTTAAATTTTTAAATCATAATTTACCTAAAGATGGTATATATAATTAAGTAAATTTTTATATATTTAAAAAAAATTCACCTAAAATAAAAATAATTAAATATAATATATAATTAAATTTTTATAATTTTATACTAAAATTTTTTGTATTTTGCATATTAAAGAGGAGCATAGTCCCCTCGCCCTTTAGCCCATCATTCAACATGAGTAAGATATAACTTAGGAACTCGAGCCATTTGTGATATAGAAGAAGCCAGTTTTGGATCCTAGAGGGTGGTCATGTTCACTTTTTTTTTTTTTTTTGCCCAAAGGTGGTCATATTCACATGAAAAAGATGTTTTTCTCCCTTTTCCATCGAATTTACTGTTTTTTATATAACTATACTAGATCATTAGAACCTTTTTTTTTTTTTTTTTTTTGGTGTATATATGGTCTTAAAATAACATTTTTATATTTAAATAAATAAGCACACCCAAGTAATATTTAAATACATTAGCACGGCTGACATAGGGCTAAATGTTATATAATCTAACAACAAATCTAAAATTTGAATTTCCTCTCTCCCAATCCTAAAGATATATATTTAAATAAACTAAAATATAATTTCATTCATATTTTTATTTTTTGCAAATCATTCGTATTTTCATTTTTGCAAAACAAATGAGATATAAATTAAATAATACTATTATTTTTTTTTTTTTTGTTAACAGTAAGATGATATCACAATCAATTTTCACACATCTAATTAAATACAGACTATTTAAATCGGAATTAAAAAATTTATAAATAAAAAAAATTTCATTTAGGATCGAATTTAAGATAATAGAGAAAAGAGTAAACTTTTTTATTAATCAAGTTAATTCTTAATATTAAATAATACTATTATTCACTTCATGAAAAACAAATAAAGCTTAAATTATAATTTTTTAATTCAATTTTTCCTATTAAAAAAAAAAGAAAGAAAGAAAGAAATTAGATTTATAAATGGAATTTACCACAAAATCCAAAAATAGTACCCGTGCATAGTAATCACTGAGCTGGAGGAACACACTATCATCGTCAGCAATATTTGTTATTCATATTAAACAATTTTGACTTTGTCATACACATAATTATCGATTATTATTATAATAAACTAATTAATTTTTACCCCATATATATATATATATAATGTAAAATGCTATAGCAAGAACAATAATGCACACATTTGGCGAAAAAAAAAAAACAATAATGCACACAAATCAAGAAATTAAGAAATTAAAAAAAAAAAAAAAAGGAAGTTTGAGCTAAAAAGATAGGTACCCGAAAGTAGCGAGCTGAGCAAGAAAGAAAGGGTAATGTTTGAGCGGAACCAGAGCCAATTTATACAACACTCGATTCCCCACACCCAACACCACCGTAGCAGCAGCCGCGACCGCCACCTCCAACTTCCGATTTTCACTCGTCTTATTACTAATACTACTACTCCTCCCAATTCTATTTATCTCCGCTTTCCGATCTCTACTACTATTAGTCTTCTCCACCACATCTCCTATCGCCGCCTGATCCCCAACCGAATACGAGCATGGCCCCACCTTCTCGGCTTCGTTTCCGCCGTCTGATCGGTCCCATACTCCACTTGGCCCCACCGCGTCGACTATTAATAATTTGGAATGTTTTTGAGATCTCAAGATAACTAGCCGTTGATTTGCATAATTGCGATTGAGAGGGAGATATAAAATCTCCGGTGCTCGTGGCCGGGAATAAGCCGGACCGGTTGGCGCGGCGACGCCGGTGGTAAACCGGCGGTGACATGAAGTCATAATAATAATAATAATAATAATAATAATAATATAGTTAGAGAGAGAGAAGTAGAAGATGGAGACCGTAGAGAGAAAAACGGGACAGAGATATCTTTTGAGGGAGAGGGAAAAGACGAAATCTTTGCGTATTTATATGAGTGGAAAAATCAGTAAAATAATTTAACTTCTAAGAAAATTGAACCCAGGCCCTGGGCCCTGGAATTTGGCTTAATTGCATTTTCAGCTGTGTTTTTTTTTTTTTTTTTTTTTAGTTCTCCTCTAATAAATATTAATATTTTCAAATTTGTTCCGATTTTCAAACCGATGAATATAGAAAGTCACGAATTAAAAATTGAATCAGATTTGAACTGGGATTAAATTAAATACAATAAATATATATATAGCATATCATTATTAATATTACATATTAAAAATCATGGTAAATAAAAAAATATATTAAGATAAAATAAATAAATAAGTTATGAATTAGTATAATTATTACAACTAAATACTAATCGATAAATTTATTAAATAATATTTGCAATAAAATTTGAAATAATAATAAATATATTAATAATAATAATAATAATCTTTATATATATATAAATTAAAAATATTATTAATTTTATAGATTTAAGCTTTATTAAATTTAAAGGAAGTAATTTAAAAAAAAAAGAAATTTGTTTAAAAATTAAATTTCTTTAAATTTTATAAGTTTTATAGAAATATTTCAAAAATATATAAAAATAGAAATTTCTATAAAACTTGTTTCGTTTAAATTTTTAAGTTTTAAGAAAGTTTTGTGTATATATATATATATTAAGAAAATATTTCCTCCTAATTTTTATCTTATAGCTTTCTATAAATATCATAATTAAATTGTTACACTTTTTTTTTTATATCTGTATTTAATTTTTATAATTAAATAATTAAAAAATATTTTTTTCTAATTAGATTCATTTAATCGAACATTTTTATAATATTAATGTAAGTTAAAAATTCTCCATTAACTTGAGTTGATTCTTTTTGTTTTATATGAAAAAAGTTAAAAGAATCTAATATAGGAATTGAGTGAAAATTAAGAGATGAATAGAGTGTATAGTGTAAAATAATTCATTTTATTAGTTTACTGAGAAATTAATCATATTCAAATATGTTTAATTATTTAATAAGAATTATTCACATATTTAATAGTTTAAAAAAAATTAAACAGTAAACTATAAAAAAAATAATAATAAGTATGAACATGTAATTATTATTATTATTATTATTATTTTTTGAAATGATGAACATGTAATTATTATTATCATATAAATTTTTATATATATATATTTTTGGGATTTTACAAAATTTTATTTTTACTAGAAAAAAAAAGGGAAGAAAAGAGAAAAGTATTAGATATTTACTTGGAATCGCAGTAAATTCGCATATTTAATTATTACAGAACAGAAATAGAAACAGTTAAAATAAATAAATAAAAACAAACAAATAAGAACTTTCTCAAAATTTAAATATATATATTTTCATTTAAAAAAAGGAAATTAGGAGATTTAAAAAAAAAAAAAAAAAGAAATTAGGAACCCAAATAAGCACGTGTAAATTAGTGCGTAGACACTCAGGTCCGCAATGTTACGTGGACCTGGATCCATAGTATAATTTGCCAAGATGAAAGGGGGCGTGTTTGAAAAAAATAAATAAAACTCTAGATGAGGAAGGCATTTTGGACTTTTCCCTCCTCATTTTAAATTAGCACCACCTATATATAATAAAAAAAAAAAAAAAAAAAACCCTACCAGCTAAAGAGAATAAAAAGAACCTCACAGCCTCTCTCTCCCTCAACCTCACGTCCTCTCTCAGCGTCTCTCTCAACTTTCTTTTTATATGAAGGTTTCACAATATTCTTACTGGGTCAGATCACTCAATTACACAAAGCTTTATGGAATAGGAAAGCCAAAACAGATCTATCAAAACCTAAGTAAATACTTGGTTGATACGAGACTCTTTCTTGTATTTGTCTTTCATAGTTTCATGACCCAGTTAATCGAAAAAATCAGTCAGGTTCACCGAGTTTTCTCCCGGGTCATGGAAATTCAATTTTTTTATCTAACTCGAACCGGCCTGAGGACTGGTTCACGAATTTTTTGATCTGACCAACCAGATTGATCCGAGTTTGACAACCATGATAAATATATCAGCCTAGCTATAGCAATATTCATTCATTAAAGTGCTAAATTTAAAAAAGACTTAGATGGTATTTGGTAAAATTTAAAATTATAATAATAAAATTTAAAATTGAATTGAAGAGTATCTCTCTCAAAAGGTAAGTTCATATGAAATCCTTTTCATAAACTAAATTAATATGAAGTCACTTAATCAATTAAAAATATAGGGTTATTTGAATTTCAAAAATGTACCATGATACTTAATTACAGCTGCTCTATAATTAACCTAACTGTTTATTAGAGAAAAATGGCTACACCTTGTTAACATCGACCTAAAAATTAGGCCCATTTAAGAAGAGGTCCAACATGTACAACTATAGTTAGAATTGCAAGTAGTTACTTGGGCCTTTTTGTGTATATGAGCCCATTCGTATTGTATTCCTATTTAGGTTTAGACTAGGGTTTCTGTAGCTTATTCCTAATTACTTTTATACCTTTGTATAGTTACTATATATAGGCTTGTAAAAACTTTGTATAGTTTTATCACTCAACTCAATAAACTACTAATATTCTCTCAAATTGCTTTGTGGTGATCACTCGAATTGATAACTTTTTGGCCTAAATATTCACAAACCTTGATTGATGGTACCTTACTACTTACATATTAGACACCTGATTTGATTGATTGACATCGCCGGATGCCTATATACCAATCTATCAGGTTACTTTCAGCGTACAAACCCCTAAATCAAAGATTGACAGTACTTTTGCCTATATGCATTAGATTTAGGTTATTTTAATTGCAATATTAAACCAAAAAATAGTAAAACCAGCAAACTGACGGTACTGAAACATGACTCATAATAAATCAGAAATATGCCAAACACTGGAAATGAAGGCCGCAATACCAACACTGCCAAAACTGGGGACAATAATAGGACCTCTGCTTTTGCTACTATAGAACAACTCGATAGTCAAATTAGGAAGGTCGATGATTTAATATTCCCTAAAGGGACTGGAGTTCATAAAATTGAGCAAAACTGAGGAACGAATGAAGATCCTGAGAACACTAATTTGAACCCGACACCTTTAGCCATGCAGTTGAGAAACTAGAGGCCTTTCATGTAAGGATCTGACCGAAGACATATAGCCAAGAGGTCTCTCCCGAAGGCAACAATTTTAGAACTCGAGACCCTGATCACAATAGGTAGCTAGTGCCTCCAAGACCAATGGCCCTTTGTCAAGCTGATCAGTTGGCCATTGTGGATGGAGTTTCTCGAGTAAATAATGACCTGTACTTGGGAATGGTCGACCAGATAGTTGTGGTCATGAGGTCAATGTGAACCCTCAATTTTTCACCCCCAAGATGCTGCCGCACCTTGTCACCTGCTAAATTTCGTGCGCTACGCAGAGCCAGTACGGCGGTCCCGCTAGCCGGTTAGCAGGCAAGGGTCAAGGGGGCAACGCCCCCAAAAGGTAAACGATTTATTTCTCTCCAACACAGACTGATATTACTTTTTCGATCCCGACCAGACTTTCTATACCAGACAGATTTTTCCAGAAAATAACCTAATTTTCCTCTAAACTGACTGCCAAAATATCCGATAATTAATTTCGGACCCAACGACACTGATCGATAATTTTTCATATCTCAGAATACCCCAGAAACTGACCCAGAACCTTCGAAAACTGACCCGAAAAGCCTCGAAAAGCCGAGCCGAAGCCTAGAACCTCGCGGAGCTGCGCAGAGCCACGCGGCTTCCGCATGGCCTCTGCGTAGAGCCGCATGGAGGCCCTGCGGAGCCGCGCAGAGCCACGCAGCTTTCGCATGGCCTCTGCGCGGAGCCGCATGGCTGCCACGCGGCTTCCGCGTGGAGTCCCTGTGGAGCCGTGCAGAGCCACGCGGCTTCTGCGTGGCATCTGTGTGGAGCCGCAGGGACCCCACTCGGCTCCGCAGCCCTTCTTCGCGGCTCCGTCACTTTTTGCGCAATGCTGAATTTGCCCCTCATTTTTTCTGCTTTTTTGTACCATTTTGGTCTTTTTTCCACCCTCATTTTCTCTATAAATACCCCCTTTCCTTTCACTTCAAAACACACCAAAGCATTTGTGAATCTTCCAATTGTTTTTTCTCTCTCTCTCTCTCTAATTAGTTTTACTCTCTTTCTAATTAATTAATTAGTTAATTAAAAATTAATTTTAATTAACTAATTAATCTTTTTTAAAATTCTCACCAACTCCCAATTAATTAATTAATTTTAATTAATTAATTAATCCTTTTTTTAATTTTTCACCAATTCTCAATTAGTTAATTAATTAAAAATCAATTTTAATTAATTAATTAATCCTCTTTTTTAATTAAATTTTCACTCAAGTGGTTAATTAATCTTTTTAGTTAATCATTTTAATTAATTAAAATTTGAGTAATTAATTCTCCTTTTCAAAATCATTTTAATTAATTAAAATTTGAGTAATTAATTCTCCTTTTCAAAATCATTTTCATTTTCCGAAACGGAACTCCGCTCTGGTAAAACCACTCTCCCACCACTCAAACCCACCAAGAAGGTATAATCTCTTACCCTCACTCAAATCCCAAATCAAACCAAACCATTCAAATCTGACCGATTTTTAAACCCCTCCACCTCATAATGGAATGAACTACGTGGGTTTTGATCCCCATTCAGTGGGGTACGTAGGCATGCTTGGAATCTGAATCCAAGCCTCAAATCTAAATCCCAACCAATCCCCTTCCCCTTTATTTTCTAAATGTCAATTCATTGTAAATGTAAATTTTAATTAATGTTATTAGTTATTTATTTTTGGAGTAAAGGAGCAATTTGTGATTTCCCTAATACCCATAAGGGTTAGAGGAAATACTCTTCTTTTCTTATAGATGTTTAAATATCTGCTCTTTATTTTTCACTCTCCGGAACGGAACTCCGCTCCGGTAAAACCACTCTCCGACCACTCAAATCAACCCAAAAGAAGGTATAATCTCTTACCCTCAACCAAACCAAATCAAACCAATCGAACCTGACCGATTTTTAAACCCTCCTTCCACCTCATAGTGGAACGAACTACGCGGGTTTTGATCCCCATTAAATGGGGTACGTAGGCAAACTTGGAATTTAAATCCAAGTTTCAAATCCAAATCCCAACCAATCCCTTCCCCCTTTTATTTTTTTTATGTTTTCATGTAAATTCATGTTTTCCATGTAAATTTTTAATTAATGAAATTAGTTAATTATTTTTTGGAGTAAAGGAGCGATTTTGTGATTTCCCTAATACCCATAAGGGTTTAGAGGAAATACTCTCCTTTACTTGTGGATGTTTAAATACCCGTACTTTAAATACTTGCTCTTTATTTTTCCTGTCTCATAAATATGACATGCTCATGCATTATAAATTATCATCAACATCTGTCATCCATGAAATCCTTTTTCAAAAGTCAAATCAAATTTAAATGCCAAATCGAGATTATTCAAAACCAAAAACCTAGTCCCCGAGCCCAAACTTGGTTCGAAGATTAGTGATTTTATCCTTGGATAAGTTAATCTAAGATTAATAAATTGGAGTCAAAATGGGTTTTTCTTTAATTTTTCCATATAAATAAATTAGGGTGGCGACTCCCGAATCCTTTTCAAAATCAAAAAATCAATTTTCCGAGGCGATAGCCGCTTCCAATCGTGAGCACCGAAACCCGTTCCTTAACCTCCCTTAAATATCGCTTTAGCCTTTCCTTAAGGCAATTTTTTTCCCCACGAGCGAGGGGAGGGGCGTTCGGGCGAGGCCTCACAGTTGGCGACTCCACTGGGGA
>CATKHJ010055747.1:0-12240 GCA_949750685.1 Vernicia montana
TAGTAGTTATAATATATATATATATATATATATATATATATATATATATATATATATATATATATATATATATATATATATATACACACACACACACACACATTGATATTGAATTAACAATACATTTAATGAAATTGAATAATGTATAAGTAAAATTTAATTTTTAATTATTTAAAAATAAAAAATCTTCGAATCTTCGTTTTGTCCCGTTCCGTACCGATCCGTCCCATTAGACCCGAATCTCCGTTCCGAACCGTCTCGAAAAATCGGGACGGTTTGGTATGGAGATTTTTTCTTACGGTTCGGTTACAGAGATTTCATTTTAAATATCTCCGAAATTCAGTTCGGTTCTGAAGATTTTCAAATCTCCGAATTCCCCCGAACCGTGCTCAGCCTACATGTGTTTGTTAACTCACTATAAAATTAATTTTTATTTATTTATTTTCTTTTTCTCTCATCTGATTCGCTGCTTCTTACTTTTTAATTTGAAAACCCATTAGTTTATTTTCTTTTTCTCTCATCGGATTCTCATTTCTCCATCGATTTGAAAACGCACAAAAGCTGAGTAGGTTTTTTTTTTCGAATCTCTTGATCTTAGAGCTGTTTGGTTTGTTTTTGGGACTAGCCATCAACAATTCAACAAGGTTGCTTAGACTCTGGCGATCCCATTTCAGAAGCTGGGCTTCCCATGTGTGTTCAAGTCGTGGTTTTGAGAAATTTTTCCGATTCAAGGGTTTTTAGTTTGGGTAAGTTTCTAGCTTCAAAACTCAAATTTATTTTGAAAAGAATTGGAAATTATCAAATTGTCGTTGGGTTTTCAAGATTAAATCAAAACAGGCACCTGTTTCTATGGATGATAAATGCCTTTTTTTTTTGAAATATGGGGTGTTAGCGGAGTTTTAAAACTGTTTAATTTGTAGCTATGATTTGTCTTTTGGGATTTTAGGCTTAAATCAATTATGTAACTTTTGTTTAATCTGCTTGAAAAATCTGCCAAATGTTTGATGTTTGGGGTTCTCAATTGTTTGTGTTTTGATATGTTTGGTGGGGATTAGGGCTTACTGTGTTTCACTAATTTTGGGTTTAATAATAAGAAAGGGGTTTAATCATGATTTTCTGTGAACTTGTTTCTGCTTGATGGGATTTGAACATGGTTTTAAATAACGGTTTCGGATTAACGGAGTCGGATTGAATCCGACTGTATCGAACTGATTCAATTGCCGCTATTGTGAATAATTTAATACTTCAATCAAATATCATTATAATTTTGTGTCTAATAATTTAGCGTGACAAATATATGATAAAAAAAATCATTTATTATAAAATTTGTTTAAAAAATTATATGATTTCCAATCACCCGAATCGTAACTGGAAATATTGTATCTGTATGCTAAAAATCCGATATATAACTGACAAGTGTACTCATTTTCATGATTGTTGAGCTTTAATTGAAAGTGGAAGTTCGGGTTTGATCTTCAAGGTTTAGTCAGTAAATTTGTATAAACTTTATAGTGATTTTTCTTTACTTGCAATTCTAATTATGGTTCTTTAAAAGAGGGTTTTGTTTGAGGCTTGGCACTTATTATTTGACAGGCCTGTGTTTCTATTCTTTGTAGAAGAGAACTTGATTTATCTCCACCAGATAAGGTCCACAGTCTGATCATTTCAATTTTTTTATTGATCACGACGCTACTTTGTTTATAGCGTGGAGTGATACCTAGCATTGCTGTGCACTGTACAAGAAAACCCAAAATAAGTTGGGAAAGAAGGTAAGGTAAAATCTAAACAAGAAAAACAGATGTGGTCTCTTTTTTCCCTTTGCAGACCGTTTTCTTCGTCGTTGGTTGGTAATCATGGAGGCCTCAACTTCATCTCTTACATGTCTTCTAGATATGCTGCTTTTACACCAGGCCAGTTCTGTCTCTTTCTCTCCTGTTTGGTCTGTTTGTTTGTTTTTAACTTGATTGAATTCACATGAATAATTTGGGTGCCTTTCTATTTTGTATTTTGTATGTTTAAGATTTCAATAGATTTTGATTCAATTTATAGATATATTGATCCTGTACACACCATTTTCTTCAGTTATAGAATTATACAACTTCTCTACTTTTTAAGATAACAACCATTTCAAACCTGGCTGGTAGAACAAATATTGAGAGGGTAACCTACAGATACATTAAGGAATAAAGATGAGATTTCTTTATCACTGAAATTTAATGTATAGTGTTTGCAATAAATGCCAATCTACTGAAATTGGTTGAATGGGTTTTATTAAATCTTGGTATTTGAAGGAATTGTGTTTGCAACCAAGGAATATTGAAATGATTTTACACAATTGGAGTACCTTGTTGGTTGCTACAAATATGTACAATGTCTTGGGTAAAGAAAAGGGAAAGGAGCTTTAGGGTGGGGTTGGGGGTTGGGGTTTTGGTTGGGGGCTGGGAGAATGTAAAGAGGAGCATAGAGGAGAAAAGCTATGAGCTACCCAGATTAGAAATTGCTTCCATAAATGTGATTGAGAAGTTCTTTATCAAAATATAATCTTTAATCTTTATTTATAATTTGATAAAAAAAAATTATCTATTCTGCAGGCTGGCTAGGGAATCATAATGGCATTTCTCATCCTGATAATGTTCCAAGAGGAGAAAGTGAAAAACAAATGTTCCAGTCTTCAGGAAATTTTAGGACAAATATGGATTTGTTTGCTGAAAAGGAGAATGTCTTTAATCCATTTGTTTCGAAGTCCCAAAGTTTTTCCCCCTCTACAGGTTGGAAAGACAATGAGAGGCAGAGGACCAATAGGTCCATGGACTTTGTTAGGGGAATATTGGAGCAAGATAGTTCTCGACTTGCTCGATACAATGTTGAGCATAATGCTGATATTGTGCACATCAAGCTATTGCGTAATAATGCCTTTGTCAATGTAACAGATTCCAAGGGAAATACAAAGCTTTGTGCTTCATCTGGATTTAAGGATGTATCAAGTGGAGGAAAAGTGAGTCGATATGCTGCTGAAGCAACTGCAGAATATGCTGGACGGAAGGCAAAAGATTTGGGGTTGAAATCAGTTGTGGTGAAGGTGAATGGGTTCACTCACTTCAAGAGGAAAAGGCAAGCAATTATGAGCTTTAGAGAGGGATTTACTAATTCTCGAACTGATCAAAATCCTATTGTGTACATTGAAGATACCACTAGGCGTCCACATAATGGATGCAGACTTCCGAAGAAACGCCGAATTTAGATTATTTCATGTTGGCCCTATAACCACTGGTTGAAACTAATTGTCCGATGTTTAGGAGGGATTTCACACACTGCTGATGGTAATGGTAGATTGGTAGTTGGTACTTATTTTGTTTGAAATAATGGAAGCTAGGAGAAGGTAGCCTGAAAGTGATGCTGGATGTTAGTTTAAAGCTGTTCCCATTAATTTAAAGTTTTGATGTTGGTTTTTAGGTGAATAGCAATTTCTAATGGATTTCACAGTAGCCTTAACAATTCATGTCTCTATTTATTGATTTAAACGATTATTCGACCATCTCTTCTGCTCTTTCCTTTATTTATCTCAGATTTGTTCTAATGATTGTCTGCTGTCAGAAATGGTGGAAATTGGTTTGTTCTTTCTGGGGACGAAAATGTGTTTTGTAAGGTTTCGCATGTATTCTTTTATTTGAAAATTTAGTGTTTGGTTAAGAGATGAGTCCAAGCCATTTCCAATTTTGATAGAGCTGAACAGCTAGATTTCTAGTCATGAGTGCCAAGTTTTGATTAAAGACAGGTTTTTCACTTTCCTTGCACAAGAATAGTTAGTGACTCGAAATATTCAACATAAAAAATGTATTAATTCTTCAATTTGAAATTGTTTATCCCATGGCTCTACGAATTGCTTTAGCACAGATTAAGATGCAAAATATGGTTTGAGAGTTCATATTCTCACCATCTTTGGCAATTGGCAGAAATGAAGTTTTGCCATGAATGGGTTTATAAACTGTTATACCATTATCTTTAGCAAATATCCCAAATCTGCTTTAGAAAGTAGATCTTGGTTGATGAATAAATACGCCATTAAACAAAAACAATGAAGAGCAGAAAGCTCAAATGAAGAGTTTCTATCATCTATTAAATAGTGAAGACAAAAGGCACATATGCAATCGATGACTTGGAGTCATCCTCATGGATCGAATAGGACACTCCAGCTGTCATGTTCGTATTTCATCTAAATCTTAATATCTAGGGTGCGTCTGGATCGGAGTTAAAAATATAGAGTGTAACAATTACAAGTGTAACTATTAAGGGAGTAATAGTTACAAGTGTAACAGTTAAATTGTTAATCTTGTCTGGCAACTCAAGGGTAATGGATCAGTTATTAACATGGTTAACTGAGTTTTGTATAAAATATTAATTTTTTTAATGAAAAAACTTAATTTAAAAAAAAAAGATATTTTCACAATTTTTTTACTAACTAAAACAAATTATATATATTTTTTAAGAAAAAACTTATCATATTTTAATGAATAAAGTAATACTATAAAAAAAATAAAAATAAATCTGCACTCAATCATTATCTAAAACTAAAAAAAAAAAAAAAAAAAATTCAGTTAAACAATTCTATAAATGAAATCTAAAATAAAAAAAAAATCCATAAAAAAGAAAAAAAAATTCCTTTTCCTTTTATAATAGACAGTCGAGCCTCTTTTTTGCGTGTTTATTTTTATTACACGTCTTTACCCTAACCTCTCCTAGGTTAATGAATTAAAGTTTAATTGGGAGCAATTGTTAAGGAGGTTAAACATTAATCTTGATATCTAAAAGCTTACCAAATAAGGTTAAAGAGGGTTAAAGTATTACAGGAGTAGCACTTAACCCCTTTTAACCTCGATCCAAACGCACCAATAGTTAAATAATTATTGGCCAAATAACTGAAAAACACAATATTGCAAGTAAAAAAGATTAAGCAAATAATTCATACCAACTACCCTAACATAATTAATTAAATAGATTCATCCTAGCCCTAGACAAAAGATATTTAGCCCATAATTAATTTAACGATCATCAATTCAAATAATATATGAATCTCAATCAACATCATTATGCTCAATTTTAAGAATAATAATTAAATTGAATTGAATTAAAAATTGAAATACAGTAAAGAATACAATACTATTTAGGTCAATGAATCACAATTCTTGATATTAATCTTTGAAGAAAATTAATTTAAAGCTAAAAGAAATCTTCAATCTTCTTCAATTAAAATAGAAATTAAAGTCAAAGGCCTAAGTTACTAGTCTGCATACTGAGAAAGCAAAACGAAAACCAAAAAGAACTAAAAAAAATGAAACTCTCTAATTAAAATCCAAAACTCTCCGCCACCTCCCCTCTGATGACCATATATATATATATATATATATACACGACACATAACAATCCATGTTTAAAAAAAACATACAAGCCCATGTTATTTTTAAACATGGACTATATATATATATATATATATATGTTATGCTCTGCCTCATTGGAATGCTCATATATATATGTTATGCTCTGCCTCATTGGAATGCTCATATTGATCTTTGTTTTGACTCATCTTCTCCATTTTGCTTGCAAACTGTATGATTTTTAAGTAAAACTTACATCATTCTCACCACCACATAAAATAACAAAATAAACAATAAATCAATTGAATTAAATTAAAATGAGAACAAATTAACTAATTAAAATTAACACAAAAATAAACACAACAAACTCCCCCACACTTAATCATTTGCTTACCTTCAAGCAAAAAGAAATCAAAACATACTGACAAGTAAAATTTAACATCAAACCTAAGATTCAATTACAAAAATGCACTCTTCTTCTATCTGGAATGATTTTATCATGAACCAATTCTTAACTAACCAGTCAAACCTCAGTTAGAAAATAAAGAACATCAACCTAAGTATGTGATCATCCATGCGTAATCCTAAATCCATACAATCCATACTGTGAATCCATGACCATGAAAATTAATTACAAATAAATTTTAAGTAATCATCTTTTTGCTAGCTAAGAATAAGTATAGTTTCTTTTTCTCTTTTTTTTTTATGATTTTTTTTTTTATTTTAGATGTATAACTGCTCTTCCTTAGATTTAGATCTGGAACATTCAATAGAAACTTTTAGAGTGCTTTGCATACTCATAATTAGACTGATATTTGACGTAAAAGACAATCATGGGACTCATGAATGCTCCTAGTTACTAACCAGTCTAATTAGAGGAGTAGATTGTCATTATACTTTTATTGTGGAATTACCTCTTTTTTCTATTTTTCTTTTCTTTTCTCTTTCTCCTTTTTTTTTTAGAGTAACAATACCTACCTAAACTAACAAAAGGAATGGAAAGCTAAATTTCAACAATTTAAAAGCACAACATAGTCACAATCTCACAGCACTTCAATAGAACAGCACACTTCAAACCCCACAGCTACAGCCAATATCCTTCATTTACTTTCCAAAATCTTCCTAACTAATCAAGTCAAAGTTCACACCAAAAATCAAATTTCAAGAAAAATTGCACAATTCCACAACATTATCTGAAAATTGATGTTAAATATGCAAATCACAACTCAATAAGTCCAAAAATTTGAAAATTTGAAAATTTCAAAATCCTCTCCCCAACACTTAAAATACACAATGTCCTCAATGTGTGAAAATAAAGAAATAAGGAAAGAAAAACTCCCTTTAATTAGAAGACACACTGAACAGAAAATTAGGGAGGTCCACTAAATGGTATTTAATGAACTGCAACCTGCATATAAATCAAGTGTGGAAACAAAAACACAAACTAACAGAAAATGAACAAAAATTAAGAAAAATAAATTGGGTTGCCTCCCACTAACGCTTCTTTAACATCATTTAGCTAGACGTTCAAATTAGTTCTCAATTTAGGTGTCATCAAACATAATGCTTTCCACCATTCTATCCTTTAATACTTCTCTCCAAATTGAATCCTGCAGATACTCAAAATTGACAATAACATCAACACTACCAATGAATGCACAATCTACAGTAGATAATATTGGTGCATTGTCAAACGTTGAAAATTCTACAATTTTACCCAAGACTGACATTGTTAATTTCCCTTTATTCACATCAATTAGGGTATTAGTGGTAGCTATGGAAGGTCTACCAAAGAGCACAGTTTGCTCTTTCTCACTTTCCTGTTCAACATTCAACACAAGAAAATCAACCAAAATTTTTAGGGCCTCTACCTCAACTAACACATCCTCAACTACCCCACGAGGATACCTAATAGTTTTATCAGCTAACTGAACATACATGTTAGTGGGTTTCAATTTATTAAGTTCTAATTGCTCATACAAAGAAAATGGCATAAGATTTATACCAGTTCCAAGATCTAACATACCATAAAATTTCTTACCATTTACCACTGAGAGGTTTAGAATGAAACTACCTAGATCTTTCCTCTTTGGTGGTGTTTGCTGCTGAAAGTCTGCACTAACTGCCACTAGTTCCTTGTCGCTCCTCTTTGATGCCTTCTTTTCAACAATCAATTCATTGACTCTCCTAGCACAATCTTTGTTCTCATTATGAAGGCGACTATGATAAGGAATTGGTGGTCTATAGGGACTGCCTTGTGGAAGTACTTGGAAGGAAAAGACTCATTTTCTGCTTTGCATTTAAACTCAACAGCCTTAACTTGCTCAACTTGCTTTTCTTTAGGATCAACCGCTTCCTTTTGCCCCCTTCATTTTCATTTCTGAAAAATGCATTAACTGTCATAGCTTGCTCGGGTTGGCTAGGTAGCTTCCCTTTATTTTGTACCTTTACTTGCTCGGCCAATTGACCAACTTGAATTTCAACCCTCTTCATTAAAGCCTCTAAAGAATCCAACCTTCGATTAGTAGCCTCCTGGTTCTGGGCACTAGCTTGAATGAAGGAACTCAAGTTATCCTCCAATGATAGCTTATTGGGCTGATTCTGAACTTGATTAAAGGATTGC
This sequence comes from Vernicia montana, assembly GCA_949750685.1. Classification (NCBI taxonomy): domain Eukaryota; kingdom Viridiplantae; phylum Streptophyta; class Magnoliopsida; order Malpighiales; family Euphorbiaceae; genus Vernicia; species Vernicia montana. The sequence goes on from CATKHJ010055747.1 coordinate 7,996, forward strand.
CCTTGAAACTGGTTTGTCCTTTAATAAAGTTAGACTTGCTGCTGAGGATGCTGCTGATTGTTACCTGTCTAGGAAAAGTTAGTATGATTTCTCCACCCAGGATTATAGGTGTTGGAGAATGGGTCATCTCTTCCTCTTGGTTGGAAACCTTACAAAGCACACACTTCCTTACTTGTAAAAGAATCAACTACATAATTGCAAACATTAGCACCATGCCCAAAAACACCATAAATACCACATACCTCATTAGTGGGCACATTTGAAGATCCTTTTATTGACAAAAGTTTCACTTGCTTGGTCAACTCAGCAAGCTACATTGCTAACTCTTAATTGGGGTTCACCTCATGTACACCTGCTTTCCTACCTCTTACACTCTTCTGTTGGGAATTGGCTCCCAACATCTCAAAAAACTCATAAGTGTCAGTTGCTGTTTTCTCTCCCATAGCTCCTCCAGCTACATTGTCAATTATATACTGACATTGTTGTGTCAGCCCATCATAGAAAAACTGATTGAGCAACTGAAAAGGGTAGTGACGGTGAGGGAACTGTATCAAAAGTAGCTTGAACCGATCCTAAGCCTCATGAAAAGGCTCTCCTTCCATCTGAATGAAATTAGCAATCTTGGTTCAAAGGTCTGCAGTCTTCTGATGGGAATAGAACTTCCCCATGAATTTATTATATACCTCCTCCCAGTTATTCAAAGAATTGGGAGCCAGAGTCATTAACCACGCCTTGGCTTGATCCTCATTCAGACATTGCAGTAGAAATGTCTGAATGATAGAGTAAAACTCTTTGATGAAGTTCAAGGGATCCTTATTTGGCATTCCATAGAAGGATGGCAACTGGTTGAAATGGATGGTCTTCAGCTCATAGTTCCGTGCCGCATCCCCCAATCTGATGCAAGAAGTTGTTGTGCCAATGATAGGCCTAAAAAACTCCTTCATAGCAGGCTATCTATTTGTCATGTCTTCTTTTTGCTCTTGACTTTCTTCCTTAGGGATTTCTTCTTTGTTATCACTTTCCTTACTGTCTTCTTTTGAACTGTACTCTTTTGATTTGCTCTCAAATTGTGCTCTAGTCCTTTTGTTGATTTTGTGAATATTGTCTATGTAAGCCAATAGTTCTCCTTCTTGAGATCAGCTACCCTGCATAAATCAACTAAACACTCCAAAAGACAATTAAAAGCACCTGCTCACTAAAAGAAAATAATGACTAAAACAAAGACGAAAATAAAAACTCAATAATAAAAATCAAAAATATTTTTTTTAATTGAACTTTAGAACACAATAAATAAACTAAAATAAATAATAAAATAATCACACTACGCCTATAGCCTTCACCAGCAACGACGCCAAAAACTTGTGCCTAAAATTACTCTAATAAATCTAGTTTAGGCAACTGCTCGCAAGTATACGAGGCTGCTGCAGTAATGAGTAAGACACCCTAAGGTCGTCTCTCAAGGAAGACTATGTAAGAGTTGTGTGATTTTTGAAAAAAAAAATAATAAAAATAATTCCTAAACACTCTAATCAAATTGGAATGATGAATATTTAAAAGAAATTAAATTAAAACTAAAACAATTAATTAAGTGTCTAAGCAACAATTTAAAAGGTTTAGGGTTTAGAATCCACCAATTAATAACTATGCTAAGGCAAATGACTAACTAATTTTCCATAAAGAATAATTAAATTAGCTAGAACTAAATTAGATTTCGAATCTAATAATTTTCGTATTCATAGATTTTATCCCTAACTAGTATTTACTAATTAATTACCAATTATTTAGGTACTATGTTTTTAATTCATACCTAATTTCCTTTTAGACTAGGTCTAGTTTTAAATCAGTTTCTCAATCTAATTCAATACCTAGGGTTAAACAATTATTGGCAGATAATTGAAAAACACAATATTGCAAATAAAAAGGATTAAGTAAATAATTCATGTCAATTACCCTAATATAATTAATTTATTAGATTCATCCTAACCCTAGACAAAAGATATTTAGCCCATAATTAATTTAACAATCATCAATTCAAATAATATATGAATCTCAAACAACATCATTATGCTCAATTTTATGAACAATAATTAAATTGAATTGAATTAAAGATTGAAATAAAGTTAGAAATACAATACTATTTAAGTCAATGAATCCCAATCCTTGAAGAAAATTAATTTAAAGCCAAAAAAAATCTTTTGTTCGTCACCAATCTTCAATTAAAATCGAAATTAAAGTAAAAGGCTTAAGTTACTAGTCTGCGTAATGAGAAAGCAAAACGAAAACCAAAAAGAACTTTAAAAAAATGAAACTCTCTAATAAAAATCCAAACTTTGTGCCGCCTCCTCCTTTCATCTGATGGCCATATATATATATATATATATATATATCATCAACCACATGACACGCAATCCATGTTTAAAAATGACATAGGCTTGTCATATATATATATTGTCAAGACCCGACTTTCGAGCCGTGACGGTCTTAGGGCATGGGTAGGCGTAAGGCCACCGAAAACCCGTAGAACCCATTCCTATACTATAACCAATCAACATATAACTATTCTCATATCAGAACCTAAAACACATTACTATAACCATTCCACATCATCCATATATTAAATGTATGCCATTAATACAATACGATAATATATCATATATTACAGTCCCAAATGAACTACAGAAAGAATACAATCTAAAACATCTCAATATCACAATAACCATGGAACTCTAGACTTGTCTCTTGGAGATACATACTCATTATGATATAATCAAAATGAACAAAATGAATACGGACAGAGTAATCCTCAAGCGATGAGATGAAATTTGAGTTTTACCTTGTTTCAACCTCTATAGCACCTGAAAAAGATAAACCACTATGGGGTGAGATATGAATCTCAGTGAATACATAATATCAAAATGTTATGCCAGCTAGGTACAATGAAGCATATATGAATGAAATAGTTTTAATGCTTTTAGGCAATATAATCAATTAGGTAATTGAATTCATCACAATGGGGTTTATTTATGAAACCAATAAATGGAATTCGAAGTATAGCAATTGAACACAATTTACTTTATTTTAGCAAAAATCATATATTCGAGAACGGTATGTTATCATTCATATTTAGATTGAGTGTCAGCTAATGCTTCGCACACTAATAAAGATTCGAGCGAGAGACTGATCAGGTCCCCCGACTAGGACCACCTTTCCCAGCTAAGGCGGATATATTATCCCTATCCGTCGGGCCTTATTTACCATGTGCACATGACTGATGTATACCCCACATCAGATGGGGATTTCTGCTTTAACTGATTTATCACATTTATACAATTGAACATATTAGGGATTCAAATAAACTATGGTACTCATCAATGAATAAAGTTTGAATGTACCATTTTTATATCAATATAAGGTAGACCAAAGGTCTCAATAATGTTTCAATACATTTGGTTCATGAATAGTATGAATGGAATATAAGTTCAATCAAGTAAACAAATTGATATTATGAATGGATGGTTATACAATGGGATAATGCCCATAACACATTGATCATCATGTACTCACCTTAGGACTCCTTTGCTCCTAACTAGCACAAGCAAAAACGATGATCGTCCGATTCCTCTTGTACTTTTTCTTTAGGTTCTACAAGAACCATTCCAATTAATCACAATATAGATCATCATCCCCAACTTATCTATAAAACCAAGTCACATTCTAATCTTACACTTCTAGTTCTATACTTAGCATATAATCATATGTCAATACAATTAATTATAACAATAATCGATTCATATACTTTCGTTATTAGGTCAAATAAACCTTGGACTAATGTCTAATTCCCTGAATTATACTCCACATTAGATCATATATGTCACATCCCACTTTTGGGATATGACGGTCCTAGGGCATGGGTAAGCCTAAAGCCACCAAAAACCCATAGAATCCACGTCTGCTGTCAAATCTAATATGGTATCATGCATTAACCATAAATAACTTATACAAATTTACCCAAGATTGAAACCTGATTAACATCTATTCACTTCACTTTATAAACCCAATTAATTAAATCATAACAACTATCTTTCTTATTTATCAATTAGCTTATACATATTCCTTATCATCATATTGAAATTTATTTTCATAAGTCTTCTATCGTCATTATATAACATATATTCATAAATCTACATTTCCTTTACACAATTATATCATTTAAATAACTTTTGTCTTCCAATGACTACGGAGCAA
>CATKHJ010055797.1:0-15222 GCA_949750685.1 Vernicia montana
AACAATTTAACAAAATCAAATCAAATTTCACGGATTTGAAGCTTCAAAGCTATAATTAATTTGACCAAAACCTCCAAAATTTTGAGAAAACACTAAAAAAAGATATTAAAGAAACACTAAAGACTGAGAAAGCGAAAGTGAAAGTGAGAGTGGATTTTTCAGACACAGATCAGTGAGGGAAAGGGACAGAGGAGAGAGAATTTTTAGCAGAGTAAAAAGAGAGAAAATATTAGGGATTCTAATTTAAGGTTACTTGAGATGAGCTGTTTTTGGGAGAAATAACCAGCCATCTACCCTCATCCTCCACGTAGGATTAACAGTAGGGTTTATTAAACGGTGAATTGAATAAATTAATAGAGACTTTAAGGGAAGGGGACGTGATATTAGGATTTGAAAACGTCAAGGTAAATATGTGTCACGGGCCCAGTCTCTAGCAACACCGTTGAGACCGTGCGACGCTTGTCAATTAATCACAAGCCAGCCAAATATCTAACTACCTGAGAAAAGACATAACAATACATCTTAATAATGGGTCATCGATAGCAACAATAATACTTTAGAGGAACAAAATAGCATCACAACAGTTTAGCAACCAAGCATTCACGATAGCACGGGACAAACATGGAGAAACATCATGTCAAGCTCATTTCATTGATTTGTAATTCATTACATCATAAAAGCCACAGTGCGCCCATTGTAAGTAGGGGGGACCTTACAACGGGCCAAGCAACCAACAGTGCCTGATTCCCCAATCACTTGGCTCACCAGTCACTCCCCCCTATATATGCTTAAGGAGCAAACTGGGCTGTACGAGGAGGAGAAAGCATTAGGTGCGAGAAGGAGAGTCCTCCTTCATTACAAGATAACATTATAAAATGACCTAATTACAAAATCTACCATATTTTCCCCTATGAGAATTACAAAATCAATATGAGACTCGAAAAACGATATGTCCTTTTTACTATACCATAGCTATATTTGAACCTTATCCCAATAACAAAAGAACCCCTGAATTTTTATCTTCCTTCCAAAATCATCCTTCTTCTCCATCACCACTGCTACCGCCATTTGCAACCGAAAAGGAGCTGGAACAGCTTTGGGATCAGGAGATCTGCATCTGTACCAAACAAAATAGACTTGTACCGTTGAAGCCTTGAACTTGCCCTCCAAATTAATTGAGAAACAAGCCAACAAACACAGAGAACTAAAAGTCTAGACTGAATCCACAACAGCCTGACCATAAACGTTCCTCAGTGAACCGGAATGTAGAAGATCAAGAGGTGAACGATGTCTTTTCGTGAAACTCCATCACCAGTTCCATCGATCTCTTCCCCCTCTCCTTATAGTCATCTAAAGAATGAAGCTTGAAAAGATGACGGAGATGGGAGAGCCGGACATAGCCGGACTTTGCCAGGGCATTCCTAACAGCCTAGATCCCTATCCAACCTTCAACAAGACCAAAACTCCAAACTCCATACTTGATGGAGACAAAATCTAGACAAAATAGGTAGAGATCATATAATTTTTAGTACTAAATAAAAAGCAAATAAAGAAAAAAGAGGGATTTGGAGTTCCCCTCCGGTGGCTAGAGCCATCATAGTCTCCCCTATTAAGAACCCTAGCAAAAGAACCAGAAGACTAGAGGCTTCAAAGAAAAGAGAGAGAGCCCAAACACACCAGATTTACATACATTAAAACCAGAAAAATGGGCACTTTTCATAAGAGCAATGCCTCAACCTTTTTCATCAATTACTGCCTTACCCATGAATTTCCCTTCACTCTGCCTGCTAAACGACGCTGTACATGTCCAGATATGTATTTTCACTTTTGTAATTCAATTATGCCCTTCCAATTTTCAGCAAACGCTGTCGTGTGCAATGAGATTTTTGAACTATTCTCAGACTGGTGGGCTTAATTGGGTTTGTCTTTTAACTGTTTTTGTTTCTTTCTCTGCTAATATGGGCCCCATGCCTTTGTAATACCCTTTTTGTCCCCACACATAGTGCAATTCCCCATTTGCTTTTTAATTGCTTTGTCTCACTCTCCATACGCTGCCGTTTTTTCATCGCCATGATACCCATTTTGGGTATTTCAGTTCTGCATGTTCAGATATATAACTTAGGCTTGGCCCATAATTGTAGTACATGACTTTGACTTGAAATAATCAAATAAATAATAATAATAATAATAATAAGTGAAGAAGGAAAATTATATTCAAGGAATTGAACATAATATTATAAATTTTTTTTATGATAAATTAAAAATTTCTAAGAATAAATAAATAATGATGAATAACAATCACCAATGCAAATTATATTCAGGCAAATAAAATTTAATAAAAAAACTTTATAAAAATTAAAAAAATAATGGATGACAGAAAATACTGAAATGATTTTTATAGAGTATAGAAAATAATTTTTACGCAATTATCTAACCATTCCCGATTAGATAATTAATTCTTTCTTTATGGATCCTCAAAGAAATTATTTACATATCAAAATAATAATTTTAAAAATATTAATTGCAAGATTCTAATAATATAAATCTTTTGCTTGAAAAGAATCCAATGATTGTAACAAATGGCAAGTCTCAAGAAATTGTAACAAATAAATATTGCAAAAGCTTTGGCAGAAAAAAGGTAAAAACAGACACTGCCTTGTTTAATACAAAATGAGTTTCTAAACTCTTTTGTCTCTTTTCTTCTAGATTCCCAAATGATATTATGATCAAGATATCAATAAGATAAAGTATGTTCTGCAATTGTCACACCTTGTTGATCCTTTGCCCTAGAAATTATTCAAAAATAATAATCCTTTTGAGCGATCTATGTATGCTAAGAGAACATATTTCTATTTAAGGCTTGAAATGTCTGATCAGTGAAACTAGTCATAATTATATACATAGCATCGTCCTAATTGGTGTAAGACTGCTGATGGAAAAATCTTTAGCACAAATTACTATAAATATTCAACTCTTTCCAGGATGTTTCGTCTAGGAGCAATGCTTGGGATCCCCCTTAGCAGACAAGCATATAATCCTTGGTTTTGATATATTTTGAAAGAGGACGACTTTACAAATTCTGCCTGATGGAATAAGGTACGAGAAGTACTTCAAACCATAGACATCAATTCCTTCTTTATTCCTCAATTAGCCTTCTTTGACCTCTTTTCTTGATTCCCTAAAAGACCAATTAGTTCACCATTATTGTGCTGATTCTATCAAAAAATGCTCACCCGCTTTAGAGTATTCCAAACTTTATCATCTCACTCCCTTTCAAATAAAATGAAAACATCAACCCCACCAAAGCCACTCACCCTAAAATGCCACCTTTAAATCTACAATTAGCAATTTTTGAATGTTCTCAACTCCTCTCTCAAGGACTCATTAGACCTATAAAGTCAGACTGGGCATGTCAAGCACCCTATATGCAAACAAAAGGTAAGAACAAGCCGAGGAAAGAAAAGATTGGTTACCGACTATCAGCTTTTAAATCATTTTTTAAAGAATGACAATTTTACTCTTCCAAAGTTTTTCTCCCAATTTACTCATTTATCCTCTGCTAAGGTTTTTTCCAAATTTGACTTAAAATAAGATTTTGACAATTAGGAATTTAGCCTAAAAAAAAAAAAAGATATGTAGAAAATATAAACTTACATAATTACCCTCCTTTTCAAAATAATAAAAAAAGTAAATAAATTTTAATTTCATTCCATGTATAAATAACTATCCAAACAATAGAAGAGAAATTAAATTTTTTTTCTTTTCTTTTCTCTTCATTTCCCTTATATAATTTCCTTTGATCAATTAGTGCACCAAACAAAGTGTAATTTAACTTATTACCTACACAAACTTTATAAAAGGGAAAAAAAACAAAAACAACTTCCAAACTAGTACATGGTTCAAGATTGGACAAATTAACATTCTTAACTGTAAAAGCTCTTACAAGGTGTTCATAAACTACCATGTTTCAATTCAAGAAGTCACAATTACTTCTCTGCAACCAAAAAAAAAAACTAGCAGTTTTTATATAACTAGATGACAAACCCATTACATTATTCACAACTTCATGTCGACACATTCAAGTACACAAGCAAAGAACATGCTTTACCTAAACTTCCATCGCTGCTTTGATTGATCAAAGACCTCTCGACCCTTCTACAGCTGGCTTAGGTGATTAAACAACATACGTCAAGGGTACCTACACACAGCCAATAAAGCTCGAATCATACTTCATAATCAAAACATCCTCGTGCAATGAGATAGAACCATAAAATAGTCCCAAATGTTGATTTAGGACTGTTTTACAATTTCCATGCATTAGGAGTCAGTAGCTTAACTAGCAATAACTGCATATTGATCTTGAACATGAACGAACAAACAAACAAACAAACAAAGCCCACCCCAAATTCAGTCTCCCAGACTCAACTCTAAATCTCATTCCAATTTCCAATCAAGGAAGAAAGGATCAATCAAGTTGAACATTTTACCTTGCATTAAAAGCAACAAGATAAACCTCAGAACTTTACTGCTGCTTTAATATAATATATATTTCAGTTTAAAATTATCTTACATACAGAACCACGTGTATGAACCATTACATAATTATAATTTACATCCAGTTGCTATCAATCAAATCTTAAATCCTAACCTCATTACATCCAAGATCCAACCCAACCTTTCAACCTATGCCACTAAATCTAAAAGCATCCCAGGATCCAGTAGTTCAGAGAGGGAGAGAGAAAGAGAGCTATGTAGAGCAGGCTACAATCTAAACACTAAAAATCAACTGTTATTTGAGCATTATGTGTGACAGAAAGATAGACAAAAGAGGTGATCAGTTACTGAGATTACTCTTGCAGGCAGCCTTTGAAAGAAAGAAGAAAGACACAGGAAAAAAACTCAAACTAAGCACATAAGCCCATTTGATAAAATCAAAATATTTGATCAATTCCATTATCAAAATCCTAAAGAAATAACTAAGCTGCATTAACATTTAGAAAATTACTTATCCTCATTCAACAAGGATTACAACTGGCTGAAGGAGAATCTTTAATAAATCGCTAAAGAGGAAGTAAACAACTTTCTATATAAGAAATTCCAAACAAAGATTCTTAATTCATACTAAAACACAATAAGTTCCTGTTCAACATCTTAAATATGAAGTTAGCATTATTACCAGAACACATGAACCATTACTGGTCATGGGCCAAGTTCATCAATGGTCAGCAAATGAATACCATTACCATGATTATGTTACTTGACTGTAGTAACTGCAAATATGACAAGTTTTAGAAGAAATAATTTAAAAACGCAAGAAATATATTATTATAGCCCCAAGATCCTATCTCCTGCTTTTATTCTTCGGGGTGTGTGAGCTTTCATTGTTTTTACCAACCTATTTTCCCCCTCTTCTAAGACTTTCAAACCTTAAGCAGATGTAGGCCAATTATACAATGAAGTCACAACTATGAATATGATTTGCAGTATACTCGATCAATATTGGATGTATCTGAAATTTGAAGACAACATTCATGTCTACCCACCTCTGACACTCATCTAACAACACAAGAATTTACTTTCATTTATATTGAAGACATGTTGAGATATAAGGGAGCTACACATTTGATTCAGGAAACTCGACATGTAATGTTGTCAATAACAGCTAAAATATGAAATTATAATGAATATAAATATTGAATATTAGCAAAAGTAAACCTCATTCCATCAAACCATGGTAATAGCACAACTTCAACACAGTTCATGAATTGATAAACTAATATCAATTACCACTACAATGTGTGAACCAAGATGCCTGATCAATATCTATTGCCAAAATGCCTGGAAATTCTAAATTCTTATCTCATTTTATGTAGCCATTGGCAGAGTTAAAAGATTAAAAGATCAAAAGATCAAATGCTAATAAAGCTATATTCTCTTTATTTCAATCCTGTACAATTCCTTCAGATCAGATACCAAAAATTATATAACTATTTGGGAGCTAAAAGATCAAAATACAATTAGTTTCCTAATATTTTTAAGGAAAAATAAACCATGCCAACAGAAGATACAAATCCATGCAATGAGATGACTACAAAGGAGTTGAATTTAGGGGAAAATAAAAAAGTACAGAAAAATCGATAGGGAACAAATGTAAATCAAATGCAGATTCTGAGGGTGCATCTTGCTCTGAACTCAAAAACTTTTTCTTTTTAAATTCCCCATCTGGTATATTATTTTAAAAGCGAACTTATTTAGCCACATGAAGTGGGAAAGAACTTCCAAATTGGCAATTATGGGTACTCTCGAGTGTAAATTATTAGAAGGCAAGAATCCCAACAGATATAGGCCCCCTTTGGTTGAGCGGATGAGGACCAACTTTTAGCTTTTGGGTCCCCATCCACTTAATATATATATATATATATATATATATATATATATATATATATATTTGGTAAAAGAAATTTTCATTTGGCATTTATGGCACCAACCTCCAGCGTTTCACCATTTGCAAAGAAACGCTAAAAGCTACTATCAGTAGCTTTTGAATTCTGAAATGCTGGTTAAAAAGGAATTGTCATTCAATGTTTCAAAATTTACAATAATATCAAGACAAATTCACAAAAATGCCATGCAACTTATATCTCAGCCTCTTTAAAAAATACCCTTATTTTATTCACCATCATTTTTAGGATACTTCATAGTTTTTATTTATATAAGAAAAAATTAAAGATTTACATATATTATTTTATTAAATTATATTTAAATTGCTACTAATTTAATGATAGGTAAAAGTAACCCTTATAGTGTTTTATGTATAATATTGTGGAGAATTAATTTTTTATTTCATGTAACAATTGAATACAATAGCTAACTATAAAGATTTATGTATACTTATCTTTGGTTGAATGGATAATTTTTATCGAATATTATTTAAAGACTAATATTTTATAAAATATGTATAAAAATTTTACATATTTTACATTAATTATATTTAACTTATAATAAAAATAAAATATGTGGCATATTTATGTGTGTGTATATATCAAATACTTCAAATAAATAATCCATTAGATAAATTTTAAAAATAAAGACTATAAAAACTTTAATGCTCTTTAAAAACACATTTATATACTAGCATTTTAATGACGTATTTTCAAACATAAAAAAAAAAAAAAAAAAAAAAAGGCTAACAATTAAATGGCCTTTGAGCCAACAACTGATACCATAATGAGTACCTTGCGTGATCAAATTGCTACTAATTTGAAGAGAGACAAAAAATAATTATTAAAGTGTTTCATGTACAATATTGTGGAGAATTAACTTTTGGTTTCATGTAATAATTAAATATAATAGCAAATTATGGAGACTTACGTATAAATTATCTTTTAGTTTAGTGAACAATGTTTATTATTTAAAGACCAATATTTCATAAAATATTTATTTATATATATTTTTATATTATATTTAAATTATAAAAAAAATAAAATGTGGCATGTTTATGTGTGTGTATATATATATATATATATATATATATATATATATATATATATTAAATACTTCAAATATTAATAACACATAAGATAAATTTTAAAGATTTAGATATGAGTGTAAATCGAAAATGATGTCAATGCCCTTGCTTTACTCAAGTCAATGCTATTTCTAATGTAATACCTTGCATTGAAGACTTGTTATCGTCGACTTGAGTAAAGCATCTCCAACTATCACTCTCAACCTCTTGATAAAATCTCCCCTGCTTATCTTCTTGGCCTAATATTACATTAGAAGATTTAAAAAAAAAAAAAAAAAAAAAAAGAGAGAGAGAGAGGAAGACACAAGAACATCAGAAAATATATATATTTAAATCATGGATTTAAATAACGGCCATTACGTTATGTAACGGTATTTTGCCTTACCGTTACCGTTATGGGTGTTCTATAACACCAAAAAAAAAAAAATGTAAACTTAACGGCCATTACATAACGGTAACGGCTGTTATATAAGAATGATGTAACGGCCATTATGGAGTCAGTCAACTTTTTTTTTTTTTTTAAATATGAATTATGCTTATTAATTATCTAAATTATTAATTTTTGTCAAAAATTATACATGTAGTCTTTATTTATAGGGTATTATGCTTATTAATTAGTTATAACTCTTAAATTTAGTGATTTATGTTAATATTTCTCAATTTGCAATTTTTTGCAGTAAAATTGCATAGCGGTTGGCCTTTACCGTTACGCTATGACTGTGACGACCCCATTACCGTTACACGAGACCGCGACCGCGATTTAAATCTATGATTTAAATCAATACAGAAGATAAGAAGACTACCTATTCAACATACCTGGAACAGTTCATAATGAGTAGTTACAAGTTCCATTTCTTTAGGAGGAACTTTATTTGAGATTGCAGCAAACAACATAGGGAAAGGCATCCAGGGGGATTTAGGAGTTCTCGCGTTGCTTGAACCAAGACTTGAAGCTTTTCCTAGAGATCCCCCAGATTCTGATACCAACTGGCTTTCACTTCCCTAAGACATAAGAAAATACTGACAGTCAAATCAACAGAACTTAAGATAGCAGAAATATAACAGTCTAAGTGACACAAATGAAACTTATCAATGACATCAAAAAAATACTTTAGTTTAATAAGACACATCAAAAGTCAGGTGCACAACTATCCAATGCTCTGGCTTGACCAGTTCAAGTGCAAAGGATTGTATCGTTCCTCAATGCTTTGTGACGTATATTGGTCTGCTATGGCATTCAATGACACATTTACCTTCTTTTCACATACTATGGTCAGTTCATTCTGTTTGGCAAACCAATATCTTACAAAACACTGCAGCAATTTTTTCTTTCACAGTTTAACAAACAATTTGCAGGTTTCAACAGTAACCTCATGATTCTCGAATAACATAATATGTATCCTGAAAACAATACTTCTGTTCAACAATTGCATATCCTGCTATGTTGCAAAATCAACTGCCTTTCAGACGGAAACATTAATAAATGAACTTTATAATTATATCAGGGCAGGCAAATGAACAAGGACCATCACTCTGATTTGAAAATGTATAAACTAAAGCCAAGTAAATCTGCAACTACATATACATTGCAAAGAGATTGGTGGACACTCGAACCCTACAATACAATTTCCTCCTGCCCTTCCAAAAATAAATAAATAGAAAGACATGTCAGCATTTGCCAGAATTGGATATGCACCAGTCATGAGGTGACAGATGTATTCAGGGCCTGTTTAGTCTACTCCTACAGCTGCTTTGGCAAAAGCATTTCCTTGGATGCATTGGCTTGCTTTTCTCATACAATTAGCAGCTTCAACAGCACCCATAAAATAAATTTTCAATTAAAACATCCTCAGGAATGCTGTTGCCAAAAGCAGCTACAGAGGCTAAGCCCAACAGCATCCAATACGGAAATAAACAATAAGTTAAGTTGATTAAGAACTATTTGTTACTGTGAGGTGCAATAATTAGTAATAAGACAAAGCAAAGTAAGTCAAAATAGCAAAATAAAATTTCCAGCCCAGTGAATTGTGTAGAAGCACAAGAAAGTGCAAAATATAATAGGAATAGTTACCAGATCAGTGGCAGGAGATTCCGTTGGTAGATTCAAATCAACTGCAGTGTATTCTATTGGCAGATTCAAATCAACTGTAGAAGACTCCATTGGCAAATTTCGCTGAGCACCAGGTGAAGAAGTAGTGATGCCAGAAATAGAATGCTTAATCTCACTTCCAACCAAAAATCCTGTAGGAAGAAATAAAAATAAAAAATAAAAAACAAAATAAAAAATAAAAAAAACAAGCAGTCAAGTATAAAGGAAGTTTCAAAAAAAGGAACTCCTGTATTCCTACAGCATCTGCAGAAGACACCGCCGACTAAGTAATTGGATCAATGGTTGAAGCAGATATTGATCGCAAATGTAATAAAGCCCAATCAAAAGTAGATTATTATGCATCATGGATTCAATTATAAGCATCCAAGGAGATTGGAAAATAGAGATAGATGCTTGATTCTGAAACCACCAGGGTTCATTGGTTCCATCCAGCAAATGCCAAATGATAGAGTAGCATGTATCCAATATAAAGGTCTTCAAGTTCTCATTCATTAGGAGAGAATATGGATATATTTGTGAATGTGTACGCATAGATATGTGGCATATTATTCATCCAGAAATAGAAACCTCAAGGAGGAGTAGCATATCACCTTCAGCATTAGAAGGGACCTTGAAACTAACAACAAATTCTGCAAAAATGTGGGTGTTCATGTTCATATTCCATACTATATACTGTCTTGGATTTTGAAGATCATCAACACCACTATCAAAGTTCTCACTACTGGGATGACACTGCTGACTCCCTGGCTGAACAAGCTCCATGTTACCCATTATCACATGACAAAATACCATGTGTCGTACTCCATTTTCGTCAACATCACAAAATTTTGCACTGTAAAAATAGAACAGTATTAAAGGAATAGAAAGAAATACAAATAATATGAACAAAGAACCATGATCCTGATATGAAGAGAGAACAGGACCATGCACTCGCATGCACTTCTCAAACAAAAGGCACAGCCTAAACCAAATAAGTAGAACTGTAGTACATAAAATATAACAGATGCCCTAACAATCATGAAAATCGCCACTTATGTTCAATAAAAAGATTCTTTTGATGATGTGCAGCCTAGCTTAGCCTCTTGCAAGGCTTAACTGAGACCAAATCAATTTGCAGCTCTAAGATGGCCATTTGCTGAGGATACGACAATCAGTATAGATAAATTTACTTTCTATACTAAATCTACTAAGATGGCCACTTGCTAAAGAACAACTAGATACTACATACTTACAATCTATGCACTGAGCACAAATAATTTCACCAGTGTGCATGAGAAAATAGAATGGGAAGAAAAAACCAACCTGGTGTCACAGCAGTTTGCCGCAGACAGATGGACACCAACGCCATATTTTGACTTGGTTGTAGATGGTCCACAATATCCAAGTCCGTAAAACATTATTGTAGAGAGTAATCTTTTTGAAGAAGCAAGCCAAGCATATCGAACATTTGCATCTCCACGACACTTTTTTGTTAGTTCGATCTGTTTTTGGAAAAGCTCCAATCGGGCTTGCATTGAAGTACTAGAGCAGCGATGAATATTGAGTACATCAGCACCACCAAAAGAGCTCATGCCTGTAAGAAACATCTTCTTTACACTATCAGAATCCAACTTTAAATTAACAGAGTCAGTTTCAGTATATACATTTCTTTTAATATGTTGATTTTCCTCAACAGCTTCATCAATTTTTTCATCATGCTTTCTGTTGCAGCTATCTGCAACTTCCACAACATAGCGGTCACTCGTAGGTTTTTGAGCCTTCACTTTGGACTGGTCCAATCCACTTATGTCGATGTCAACGTGGAGCTTGATCTCATGGGGCCCAGAAGACTCCCCGAAATTAGGCCCTTGATCATTTGCACAATTATGCTGGCAGCATTCATACAGCTCCTGGCCATCAACATAAATTTCTGGAAAGAAGCAGCCACCAGCTTCATCAATCCAAGCAATTGGTTGCTGTAAACCTGTCTTCATGTTCAGCCAAAACATGTGCGAGAAATCCAGCACATAGTGATGACCTTCTAATTCAATCTCAATAAATGGTTTCTTTTCCTGTAGATCTTTTCTAACTAATGCAACAAACTCTTGAGGAAAATCAGACCATTCACCATTCTGATAAAACATAAGACGCTGTGGCACCCCAGTCCTCATAAAATTTGAATAACACAGGAGCAAAGATCTTCTAAAATGATTCCCACAGCTCACAAGATTGCTTCGGTTTCCAGCTAGTCTCCTTCGTTTCCCAAA
The DNA here is from genome assembly GCA_949750685.1 of Vernicia montana. Lineage (NCBI taxonomy): Eukaryota > Viridiplantae > Streptophyta > Magnoliopsida > Malpighiales > Euphorbiaceae > Vernicia > Vernicia montana. Next base: position 11,885 of record CATKHJ010055797.1, read on the forward strand.
CTTATGGGTTGAAAATTTCACAGTGGGACAATCAGGTGACATAATGCGGGAATCTCCAGCAAAATATGCTGCATAACGGGATGCTCGTTTTCTCTTCAGACCAAGCATAACTCTACGACGACGACTACTACTACTATCCAATACCTTTGCGATTTTGGCTTCCATTTCTACCTAATAGATCAATCCCTATCAAGAAATTGAAATCCAAAAGTGCTAGGAATATACAGAAAACTAACAATTCAAGCCTCCCACCAGTTTTAAAGATACAACGCCATTGAAGATAATTGGCTGAGGGTATAGATGAACTTCTTATGCCATCCACTACTCATCTACAAAAGTGTATCATCATAAGGACAAAAAATAAATAAATAAACCCAGTTAGATAAATTAAGCATTGAAGATTGCTTCAGTCAGATGGTGTGTATTAAACTACAGTTACACAAGTATAGTGAAGTGCTCAACTACCAAGTCTATGCTAACCTAAAACACAATAATTCTGATTCATAAAAGTAAGAATCCAATTATAGATGCAAGAATTACAATTTATAACAAGAATTACAATTTGTAACCTTGAAATAGCCTTCAGGAAGGTGTACTGAGATTCTCTATACTTTGTATACAGAATTCCTATCAAATTAGGTATAAAAAAGAACAAAAATTTGAGAGAAAAAGAGAAACAGAAAAAAAAAAAAGAAATTAAAGGGGTATTAAGAGAATTATGAACCTGGATTCAGAAAATTGAAAACATTTGATACCTTCTCTCCTCTAAAAACTTCCTTCTCCCTTCTAAAGCTTCAAAATTTCTTCCAAAACTTCAAACTTGCATGGATTCTTCAGTTACCCAGCTCGCAAGGAGCTTATTTCATCAAAATTTGATGGAATCGAACAAGAATTTCGATTTTGGGTTGATAAAGTTGGAGGAACGATGGATCGGCATTGGCTGTTAGGGGCTCGGGCATTTGCAGAAGTGAACCGAAGATATTAGGGACCAGTTCTTTGACTTTTATAGGCCATCATTATCATCATTATTATTATTGGGTAAATTACTATTTAGTACCTAATATTTGACATAATTAATTAATTTATCTCTATTTTTTAAAAAACTAACTAATTAGTCTTTTAATTTTGTATTCATCTGGCTATTTAGTTCTTTCGTCCAGATTTTGTAATTTTTTCTGTTAAATTTATGAAAAATAACTAAAATATCATTGTATATATAATAAATATAATTTTACTTTTAATATTTATAAATAAAAATTTAAATTAATAAAAGTAAATAATATTTATATAATTATATAATAATTATATTTAATATTATCAAATTATAAAATTATTTATTATTATATAATTATTATATATAATAAAATTATTTATATTAATAAAATTATATAATTAAATGATTATTATTTAATTATATAATTATTATTTAATTTTATTAATTTGAATTTTTTTATTTTTTATTTTTAAATAATAAAATTAAAATTATATTTATTATATATACATGACATTTTAGTCATTTTTTCATAAATTTAACAGAAAAAGTACAAAAACTGGATGGAATGATTGAATAGTTTGACAGAATCAAAATTAAAGGACTAATTAATTAGTTTTTCAAAATATAATGACGAGTTTGTTAATTAGATCAAATTTTAGAGACTAAATAGTAATTTATTCTTACAGTCCTTTTGCTACACTAGATTGTTTAACTAAGCCACAGTATTAGTAAATAATATTATTCAAGTTGGACTTAATAATTTTAAAGGTTTAACTAACTCATGAGATATAAGTTATCTAAAATCTAGTCTGTCTTTAGTAAACTCTATCTTGTGAAATTACTAATCTCATCATTTATAACACTTTATTTATTAAAATAGTCTCACTTTTTATTTCATTTATTAATCTATCCTACCAAACATATGATTATAAAAATAGGATTACTTAATACTATAAATTAAGATTTTTGTACCAAAAAAATTTAAGATAAATAATCCTATGGTTTAACTAAGTCTAAGATTTAAATTAATTTTAAAAATTACGAATTCGTGAACCAAACGAACGGTTAATGTTTTCCAAGCAGATAAATAACAAAATAAAAGGGGAATGCTTAATTTAGGGGTGAACTATGGCCAAAAATATAATTAAGGCCTTGTACTTCATTTTGATGCAATCAAATTCCTAAACTCTTAATTTTGGTCAATTTAAGGCCTCTTCCGTCAATTTAATTAACAACGTTAAATATATTTGGTAAAGTAAACAAATAGGACTTACTTTATATTTTTAAATAATAAAAAATTTTAAAAAATATATTTTTTAATAATTAGAAAATATTCAATATTTTAAAATTTTCTTGTTTTTATTGCTTATATCAATATTTTTTCAGGAAATTTACTAATGGGAATTTAAATTAAATATAAATTTATTTGCAATTTCTATTTTTATTTTACTAATTTGTTGGTTTAATTTGTAAGGAAAAAGAAAAATTTTTAATTTCAAAATATAAACAGAAAAGTAATATATATTTATTATTATTGCTTTTGTGTAGTTTATATTATTATATTAGTTTTAATATTAATTGTAAGAAGAAAAAAAAGCAAAAATTGAAAATCAAAGAAACGGAAAAAGATGCTCACCTGGATCTCGAAGATGTAGAAGACGCCGCCCGTTGAACTGCCATTGGAGCTTGAGATGCCTATCTTGGCAAAGGAAAGGACGGCGAGCTAGGGAGCTCGAGTGCACATCTGTGACGGCACAATGAAGTCACATGGACCTTGTTTAGCTGCAACGATGACGGTGCTTGATAGATAGGTGGTGTAATACCCTAAATTTTGAATTATTATTATCGGGTATTAATTTTTGAAAGGGTTAAATTAAAATTAAAATGATTTTAGATTTTAGATTTTAAATATTATTATTATTATTTTTTTTTTTTATATATATATATGTTAGATAATGAAGCAGAAAAGGATAAGGAAAAAGAAAAGAAAAAAAAAAGAAGAAAGAGGACAGAGAAATGGAAATCGAGACAGAGAGAGAGAGAGAGAGAGAGCAGAAGAGAAAACAGCTCCGATCGCCGCCTTCCCGTCGCCGCCCATCGACACGCGCCGGACCACCGTGAAGAGGAAGCCGAGACGCTTCCAACGCCATCAACCCGATCGCCCTCCGCTGCCCAGAGCCGCCGCACGCGCCGCCGAAGCGGTCACCGGCCAGAAACGTTCCGACCACTGTTTCATCGACTTTCCGACCTATGTTTCCGACGATTCTTGTACCGTTGGACTCTTTATCTCGTAAGCTTCGATTCGGTATCTCATTTGTGAATTATGGTGAACGTTTGAATTTTT
>CATKHJ010055822.1:0-44110 GCA_949750685.1 Vernicia montana
ATTAAAAAACTAATTAACTCTCTTTAATTAGTAACTGAAAACACTAAATTACCCTTATTAAATATTTATCTAAACTCTAAATCTTATCATGCATTAATTAAATTAAAAATGGTAAAAATAGAAAAAAGTAATTAAATACACCATTAATATTTTAAAACGTTATCTATTGCGAAAAAAAATAAAACCTCCAAAACGTCATCTATTGTGAAATGGAGGGAATAATAAATAATATGTAGATTAATTATATAGTAGATGATAAAGATAAAATTGAAAAAAGAAAATTAAAGTTTTATTGGTTTACTAAAGTGATAGATATTTTGAAAAAAAAAATTCTTTCAAAAAACGACAGATAAAAAGGAATGGAGGGAGTATTAATAATATTTAATAAAATTAAAAATTCAATGTTAAAAATATAAAAGTTGATTTTTTTTGAAAGTCAAATGTACAAATAGGACCATCTTCTTTGGACTGGTGCTCAAGTGAGCCCTTAATATTTTTTTTGGTTCCATTAAATCAATAATCTTTTCAAAATGGTACATATAAAACCCTCCTTAATATTTTTTTTGATCCCATTAGACCCTTAATCTTTTCAAAATGGTATATATAAAACCTTTCATCCATAATTTATGATTTTTGTCAAGTGATGTTAAAAATAAAAAATTAATATCTATGCACCTACGTATTAATTTTTATTTTTGTATAAATATTTTTTAAACTATTTAGAGAAAATTTAATATTTGAGAAATTTAAAGTTAATAAAATTAATTAATTAATTAAAATATTACAAATTTAATTTAATATAAAATGATTTCTTAATCTTATACATTAAAATATAATTTATAAAAAAAATTATATTTTATATTTTAATAAAGATAAAATATATTTTTTTTATCTCTTTTTGGTTTTGAATATTTTTTTTTTAAAATAAAGATAAAATATATTTTATCTTTATTAAAATATAAATTATATATTTTTTTATAAATTATATTTTAATGTATAAAAACTAAAGAGTCATTTTATATTAAATTAAATTTGTAATATTTTAATTAATTAATTAATTTTATTAACTTTAAATTTCACAAATATTAAATTTTCTCCAAATAGTTTAAAAAATATGTATATAAAAATAAAAATTAATACGTAGGTGCATAGATATTAATTTTTTATTTTTAACATCACTTGACAAAAATTTTAAATTATGGACAAAGGGTTTTATATGTACTATTTTGAAAAGGTTAAGAGTCTAATGGGACAAAAAAAATAATATTAAGAGCTCACTTGAGCATCAGTCTAAATGAGAGGGTTTTATATGTGCCATTTTGAAAAGATTAAGGGTCTAATGGGATAAAAAAAAAATATTAAGAACTCATTTGAGCATCAATACAAAAAAGAGAATCCTATTTGTACCTTTGACATTTTTTTAAAACTATAAAAGTTGAATTTTAAGCACTGAAATTTTTAAAATTTTAAATTATTTAAAAAATTCAATTACTTGTTGATTAGATAGAAATTTTAAATGATCATTTTTAAATGATTTTTAATTTAATTATAATTTTTAAAATAAATATGAAAATTTTAATTTTAAGTGTTGAATTGTATTTTCAAACATCATCTTAATCTATTGCTAAAAAAATAGCCATGGCATCATTTTATTACAAAATAAAAAGAAAAGTTATATTCAAATAAATATAGTTCGTATCAACTATTTTTAGTTCAATGATATTAAATTTTTTTATAAATTATGAGATTGAAAGTTGAAATCAAGTATAAACGTACTTTTTGTTAAGTTGATAATTTAATTGTTATGTCATTTCGAATGAAGAATAATAGGAATAAATATTACTATCTAATTAGATATGTTTATTTTTTTTTTAGTATTAAGGTAGTATCATATGTTAATTTTACACATCATATTAAATCTATTACCTTGATCGAGTTAAAAATCTACGTCGAGATTAATAAATTTTTAAATGAAAAAAAAATCTCATTTACGATCTTTTAATATATTTTTTGATATTTGATATTTTTGTACTACTTAATATATTATTGTTATATTGATATTTGTGGATCCAAATACTTTTTTTTTCCATGAAAATTTTATTTTCTTCCAAAAAAAAAAAGAGGGGAAAACAAACACAATAACTTGAAAGCTCTATTGGCTAAATTGGCTTCTACCCTCTACCCTCCCTTGTCTTGTTGGAGTATTTATTTCTCACGTGTATCATAAAAAAGGCCCACAATGATCACCTCATGGAATCTTCCAATTCTTGATAAAATTAAATCAAATGGTAGCAATCAGCAATTGTGGCTTTAAGAGTTAAGACCCTTAAAGTGTCCACTTGTGTGGGATTGTGTGGGTACTTATGCTTATATGGGCTCAAATCAATTCAAACTCTTACACGTTAGATTTCAAATTATTTTTCTATTGGTATAAATATTCATAAAAGCTTGATATTCTCTCTCTCTCTCTCTTTTTTTTTTTTTTTTTTTTTTTTAATGATGTGAGAAAATCTCTCAAACCACAAAGAATTATCATCAATTTAATAAAAGATATTAAAGGAAATGACTATTCATTATTGTGTACCCTACAATATTATTTCAGCTCATTAAAAAAAATTCATAAAAGCTATGTAGCTAATATTATCTTTTATCTTAATTGAGATTATTTAATATATATTTTTGAAAATAACTATTGGCGATCGAGTCAAGTATTTTTTTTAAAATCTTGTAAATGGAATAATAAAGTTTTAAAATTGAATTTTCAAACAACTCTCTCTTTTAGATTAAAATTTTGTCGTAAGTGTTATTGATTTAAGCGAAATAGAGTGTGAACAAGGGTTGATTATTTACTTAAAAAGCAACTAAACATTATTTCTATGAGTGAATATAAATAACAATTCTCATGAATAAATAAAAGTATATTTAATTGCAATTTTTTACCAAAAATTATTTTTCAAAATACTTATTTTAAAATGAACTCAAAATATTATTCCAAATAGATAGTTAATATTAACTAAGTGTCCATAACCTAAACTCAAACGAAACATATAATTAAAATTGATATTTCTTTATTACATAGCACTAAATTTTATCTTCTCATAACAAGCCAGCTCCAGCCTACAGCTATAGGGCTGTAAAAAAAATCTTTAACCCTATCAAACCGGCTAATTCATCTAAATCAAATTGAAAATTATGATTTGCAAATATAAGATTGGTCATTATTTAAAAAATAAGTAAACTAAATTTTCGATTTGATTCGTAGTTTAATCAAATTTCAAAATATTATAACTCAAACCAACCCGAAGTATTAAATATATATAAAAATATATCATAAATTATTAAATTATAATAGTATAAAAAGGGATTATTAATTGAATAATCTATCAAAATATTTAATAATATTTTAGAAGATAATTTTATTTAATAATATCTTATATTTATTAAAATATTTCATTATTTTTTATTTTCATTTTAATGGTTTTAATTTTAATTTAAATAGGATTAATGTTAATCCCTTTTTAAAAAATTATATGGAATCATTTTTTGGATTTTTCCTTTGATTCATATATATATTAAAAATATTTTATTAAGATATTTATAAATATATATTTTTATTTTTTACAATATTTAAAAATTAAAATAAGTGTTTAATGAGAATCAATTCAATTTAAAATTAATATAATATTTAATTTAATTTAATTTAATTTTTTAATTTCAATTTAATTTTGCGCACCCAATTGACAATGACACGACTTGGTAATATAAAGTTGAAGCATTATCCTACTAATTAATTGATACTGAAGACAACTCTTTATAGGGTATGGTCTACAGTGATTGAGACTTGAGACTTGGGTCCAGCAATAAAACTAAAGCTGAGATATTAGAATATTCTAATTTCAATTTTCAGATTTATTTTTTATTTATATTAAATTATATTATTTGATATAAATATCAAGCATTCTTGACAATGATATTTATATTTGATAAAAGTAAAAAAAATATATATATATATATGGTTTCACTCATTTTTATTGAAATATATAAATTTTTTTTTTTTATAAAATGAGGTTTTATGTTTGCTTTGTTATATTTTGGAGTCTACAGTTCTAAATTCTAATAACGTTAATCAATATTGATATAGTATAGTCAATATTAACATGACACTTGTAAGTTCTAATTTTTAATTCACATGATTATCTAAAAAATAAAAAAAATAAAATTTATAAGTGCTACGTAATCGTTACGTCAGAATTAACTAATGATATTAAAGTTGTGAATTCTAAAATATTAACAGAGTAAAATTCAAGTTTATTTTTATTAAAAAAAATTATAAATTTCAAAGTGAAAATAAATAAAACAACATTATTATTATTATTATTTTTCCCTCTATATTTTATATAATCCCTCTCGAAAAAAAAGGGACCGTTGAAAATATATATAAAATTTTGTGATTATTATTGGACCGTTTAACGATAAAATGATGAGGTGTAGATGGGGACAGTCAAAATAAAAGTTGGTGTGAGATTTGGCAATGATATATGACAATTATATTATTATTATTATTATAGAGGTTATTAAAAGTGGGACCTTTCTTTTGGATTGGAGTTGAGTTGGAAGTTGTAAAAACCACTATTTCCATTTCTTCTTTTGATGGACACAATCCATTTACCTGTTCTTCGTTTAAAGCTAGGTAAGGAGGAGGCAGCTGCTTCACCCCAAAATTGTTTTGGTCGACATCTTTATCTAAATTCATTTATATTTAGATAAAAGTATATTATTATAAATCAGAGCTTACTCATATTCAATTCCAGAAATTATATATCGTTAAGGTTAAATTATCCTTTGGCCAAAAGAAAAAAAAAAAAAAAAAAAAAAGGTTAAATTATCAACCTCTTAAATTATATATGAGCCTATTTACTATATATAAAATTTCAAAATTTTGTGTAGTTTATTTTAAATTTTAAATTTTTATGTTTGAAACATTACTAAAATAGTTCATTCTAAACATGATAATTTATTTGCAAATAAAATTTATTTACGTCCTGTTTGAAATAAATGAATCACAAATATGTAATTCATTTATAAATAAATTTCAAGTCTCATATTTGAAAAGATATAACTTAAAATATGTAATTAATTAAATTTTATATTTTTATGTTTGGAACAAATCTATAAATGAGTTGTTTTTATTTTTATTTTCTAAAATACACTCAATATAATAAATATAATTAAAAAAATAAAACAACTAAAAATAAATATATTTTATATTTATAATTAATATTTAATTTATAAAATATAATAAAAATTAGTTGAAAAGAAAAAGAAAAATGTTAGAGAGAGAAAGAATAGTAAGAGGAAAGAGAGAAAAAAAAATGCATGTAGTAAAAAGAGATGAGAGAAGAGAAGAGAGAGAGAGAAAGAGCATGAGAAAAAAAAAGAAAGTATTTTTGTCCATAATAATTATTTTGTTGATTTTATAAAATTCATTTACAAATATCACTTATTTTACTAGAATTTTGTTTAATTATATTCAGTTCTGTAAAATTTAATTCGTAAAATTGAAATGAATATTTTTTAATGCTCTAAAATTTAGTGATATTCAGTTCCATAGAGTTTAAACACAAAACTTTTTAAAAATTAATGTGGGATGCGAAATGAATTCCACAAAATTTTATAAAATTCATTTATTTCAAACCAGCTGTTACAAGTGAATTTCATATTTTTAATTTATTTGTGAATCAGTATTCTTGAATTTATAATTTTATTCAAACATTTTAAAATATTATATTATATCTTTATTTGAAATATTAATTTTAATTGTACTCATTTAAGCAAATATCATATCATTAATTTATTTTTTTTTTCAATTGAGAAAAGATTAATGAAAATTATAATAAAATTGAGTTCAATAATAATTAGTGATTAGAAAAATTATAGATATGATAAGTTATTTTAAAATTTTTGAATAAAACTATAAATTTATAATCATTAAGTCTTATATATGAAATAAATTTAATAACGTAAATAGAGCATAATAATTAACATATTCACGGGAGTGGGATCAACAATTTTATTTATTCATATAAAAAATAATAAAATAAGATATTAATTAAAAATTTAATAAGGTAAAGTCAGTTCGTTGCGGTTTCGTCTTCAGCAATCAGCATGCATAATGGACCCTCTTTTGGATCCACCGATTTTCATTATTTGATTAGCCTACATTACATTACATTTGATCTAAAACAATTATTATTATTATTTTATATATATATAAAAAAAAGTTATCCTGTCTTAATCATATCTCATTAATCATTTAATACTTGAAAATAATTTCACAAGAAAAACTGTATTTGTATATCTATCTGTAGACTGGTTCCAATTTCCAATTATAATGGGTCCAACCTATACGTACCTTATTATTTTTAATTACCATTATCTGGTTTCCATTCAAACAAGGAATTCAATTTGAATATTATAGATTTTCAAAGAAATTAATCAAGAGACTATCTACTCTTGCCTTGAAAAAATCATGCAAGTTTTGGAATCATTTGAATAAAATCAAACAACTCAGTACATTACCATTTACCAAAAAAATCAATTTGTTATTAAAAGTTAGTATACAATAATAATAATATGAAAAATTACTATGAAAAATTCTCATATAAAAATCGCTTTTTATTTATTTATTTATTTATTTTTTCTCTAGAGATAAGTGTAGTATTTGATAACTTAATTCAACACTTATAATTAAAATTTTCAATACTTAATCATATAAATTATTTGGTAATATTTATTTTATAAGTTTCAATGAAGTTACAAATCACCTAAAATAATAATTTAAAATTTATATTGATCAATACTATTAAATGATTAAATTTTTAAATATTTATACAATTTAAAAATTATATTATTTAATTATTCAACACTTAATTAAATTTAATGGTTAAAATTTTAATTTTAACCAAACACCATAGTATTCATTATACACAATCAATTTTCAAATTATAGTTAGACAATGCCATATTATATTTGATAATACAAAGTAATCAACCAAACAAACATCAAACCATCAATGACGCTTGTTCATCCTACAGGCCGAGCCGGGTTCGGGTCATGTCTTGTTAGGTTGGATATTTTTATGTTAGGCCTAAACTTGGTTTGGTCAAATTGATCAGATTTAAACCTCTATCCTGACTCGGATATGTTTTAAATATGTATTTCTAAATTTGATCTAACTTGACCTACAATTTTAATAATTTTTCCTTAAATAAAGGAAAATTGGCAAATCAAAAAGAAAAAAGATAACATATTAAATATAAAAATTTAAGTGAAAAATGTTTTAAGATATTAATATATTTTAACATAAATTTAACAAAATTATTCAAATGATCTGTTAACTAAAGTAGATTTGGAATCTAAAACTTTTAAGTTATAGTCCTAATATTTAATTTTTTAACACATGGGCGAGTGCGCGCGCGCGCGCGCACACACACACGTGTATGTATATATATATATATATATATATATATATATATATATATATATATATATATATATATATATATAATGTTGGGTCGACTAAGTTTCATATAGCAAATTCCAACCCTAACTCGTTTCATATGATAAATTCCAACCCTAACTCAAAAATAATCAGACTTCTTCGAGTTCGAACCAAATCAAGCTTATAGTTAGGAAAAATTATTTTGTCTAGCCCGTCTTCTTAGTTGGGTGGGTCAGACAGGTAGAGCAGACATGAGCTCATAATCAGGTCTACTATTAATAAATGTCCATAACATTAGTGAAATTTGAATAAGAAACCTTTTAGTTTTAGGACTTTAGTTTTGGTTTTACCACTGTACAAAAAATTCATTGGCTTTTATTTTATTTTTTTTATATTGAAAAAGATAAATTATTTACTAGTGAAATAAATTATTTACTAGTGAAATTTGAAATATATATATATATATATATATATATATATTATGTTATACAATTATAGATTACAATTTGACCAAAAAATAAAAATGATTGATAACAAATGAAATGTTACTGCAAAAGACCTGCAACAACTTACTTTTGCTATTATAAATTTATAACAACCACTTTCATAAATAAATTTATGAAAGTGGTAAATCAGCGAATCAGACAGCTCATACACTTGTTAGAGAGTCTGTTTTTGAGTCTGATCATGAGGTTTGGAGTCACTCTTCTCCTCACTTTGTTGCTGATGTACTGCACTTTGATTTGAGTTAATGACATTTTCCCTTTTTTTTCTAAAAAAAAATAAAAAAATCATAGAAGATAAAATACTTTGACTTTGAATTTTTGTATTATAAAGTAGACTGTACCTGATTAATCATTTGATTATATATTAACCCTAGAAGACTAAATCAAATTTTCAATCAAGCAATTGAATAATGCTTCTTTGGATTATAATTACTTTTATTAATTGTCAAGATGATATATATACAGCTTATCATTAATTAAAACAGTGGATTGCTTACTTATAAAGCAATTAGATATTAAAAATCAAAGGGTTAGAGTATAGTATTTTTTATTTTTTTTCTTTATTTTAAAAAGGATGTTTTACATAAATATCTAACTGCTATATATATATATATATATATATATATATATATATATATAAAAGCAATCAACACTTTGAAATAAATAGCATTTTAATCAATTTTTAAATATAAAAAATGTATTTTTTTTAAAATTCAATAGATTCTTTAATTAAATAAGTGAGAAAATTAATAAATATCAATATTCCCTTCATTCCTTTTTATTTGTCGTTTTTTGTTATTTCACAAAAATTAAAAAATAATTAATTGCTCTAAGTTTCAAGAATAAGATGACTAAATTGCCCTTATTGATTATAGAGTAATGGATAATATGTGCGTTAATTATAGAGTAGATAATAAGAATAGAATTGGAAAAAAAAATTAAAATCTTATTGATTTTTTAAAGTGACAGATATTTTAGAAAAAAAATTCTTTTAAAAAATGACAGATAAAAAGGAATGGAGGGAGTATGCGAGATAATTAATAAATAAAATCATAAAATTTATTAATTAAATTTAAAATAAAGTGTGAAATTGACTCTTTAGATATAAAGAGTCAAATTTACTCTCTATTTTAAATTTAAATAATAAAGAGCTTATTAAATTTTTATTTTCTTATATTGACTCTTTATTATAAAAAATTTAAGACATATAAAGAGCCCGTAAAATTCTCTTATATATATACTATTATTATTAATGAAGTTCAATATATATACTCTATTTGAGGGAGGCGTGTTATAAATGTAAATTACTCGCTAACCCAACAAGCTTCGCACTATATAGGAATTATTGGCAATATGCACATCAAAATTAAGAAATTGAAAAAACAAATTCTCATATTAATTGAATCAAACATTGATCAATTGTGTTTTTTGAATCATATACTAATCCTTTGAGTTGTAATTTATGATTAATTGGTGTCTTAATTTAATAATAAAATAATATTATTTTAAAAGTGGATGTCAGAATTCAAATATCACTGATATTAAATTTCTCATTTCTAATATTAAAAAAAAAAAAAAAAAAAAACAATAGGACTCCTAAATTTTCGGTGGAAATTAATATGAAAATGGAGTAATTGGAAAATAAAAGTCGTTTTCATGTGCAAAAGATACATTTGTAAATCTATAAAACAAATGGTAGTAGTGCAAGACAAAAAAGCTTGTCGTCCATGAGAAAAGATTTAAAAACACAAAGATGTTTTTAAAAATGAAAACTAGCTAGAGATCATTCCGCGTGACTCAAAGCTCTCTGTGTCTTTGTTATTAGGAACAACACCGACACACTTTGTTCCTATGTTTTTGTTTTAATAAGCTACATTTCCATTATATACAAAATTCAATGTATTATTGGACCCAACAAAATTAAAAAAACAAAAATTCAATGTTTATAAGTTAATAAGATGCTGATGAATGATGATGGACATTTTAAAAGAGGGTAATAGCATTCAGTTTCCTATTTTGTTTACCCTCACTTTCATTGAATTGATGACAAGCATTAGAATGCCTGTATGTCACTATATATTCATGTGTACTTTCACATGCAAATTCTAATATGCTAATTGCTAATCAGTTTCATATGATTCAAACCATGTAACAATAATAAATGTAGTGATAAGAAAATTATATTCCAAGAAATTAGTATATATATATATATATATATATATATATATATATATATATATATATATATGTTAACTTGATTATTTGTTTGGTATTATTATTTGAAATATTGAAAATAATACTGAAGTTAAAAATATTGATTAGATTATCACCAGTAATGCCACTTTAATGTTAAACAAAAAAAATGTTAATTAGAATTTATTTTATTTAAGTTATGAATTAATAATAATAATTCTAATAAAGTAACTAAGTAACAATTTTAAATTATTTTTTTAATAGTATTTAAATGATACTTTGATTAAAAAAATTTAATTTCAACGTTATTATTCAATACATATTTGATATGACATTGTTTAAAAATAAATATTAATCTCACCAATGGTAAATTTACTTTTTATATCCAATCAGCGCAAGTCGACACGGAATAATCGAATAGTTAATAAAATAAATTATAATTATGAAGCAAAAGAAAAAGGGCCATGAGGGTATTATGCCAAAGGCAAAAGCACTGAATCTTGATGAAATAATGGATTGGTCACAAAAATTTATACTGTTAATGAGTAAGAAATAGCATCATTACACATTAATCCAGTAGTGGAGGTGAGGTGAGGCCAACCATATAATAAGAAGCCCCTAAATATATATATATATATATGAAAGTGACATAAAATTTATATTTGACATATAGAATCTCAACCACTCACACTAATAAGGGTAAAAGGATTTTTGGAGTAAAACATAACATAGATATATATATATGCATGAACCTAATTAATGCTTTAATTAATTAATTGATTGTTTGCTTTGAAAATGACTGTGAATTGTACCTTATTGTCTAACTTTTGCTTTACTTTGGATTGGATTATATAGCAACAGTATAACTAAAATGAGAAGAAGGACCACTACAGTACTGATTTAAAAACTCAAAAGGGATAAGTTCCTATTGGCAAATGCAACTTTCACTTGTTAGAAAAAGAGTTTTAGCTATCCATATATTTCAGGATTGTAATAAAATTAAAAATAGTATTGTAAAATCACAAATTCTAATTCTAATTCTAATTAGAGTCCAGTTTAAAAAAAAAAAAAAAAATCAAACTTTCAACCATTCAACATAAGACTCCGGATTAAGTAGTTCATATGGCCCATTGATCTAAAATTTCTATAATTGTGTGTGTATTTTTTTTTTTCTATTACAAGGAAGGGAAAAACCTAAAGAAATATTAAACATTCTTGACCAAGATATTCCAATAAAATCACTTTGTAGCATCTACATAATACTCTCATACACACTCTATGATTCAGATAGTTAATTCATATATTCACCTTATATGATAATTATTGTTTAATATGAAAAATCATAATTTGACAGTTTATAATCTGACGTAGTGAATTTAGGTCACCTAAAATTTTCTCCTGGTAAAGACACAAACTCAATCACACCTCCCTCGTATTGCAAGACCTCATTAGAAAGTCAATTGGTTGGCAGGTCTATTCCCCTCTCTAAGTACATGAGCAACTTGCAAAGAATTATATTTTTGTGTGTATTTTTAGGGTTTGGTTAAACTATTTTTTGAATTGAAACAATGATACTGATTTTTTTATTTATGGATTTGGTTAAATAGTTAATTGAATTTTATTATTAAAAAAATTAATTAATTTAAATTTAAATTTCACCAAAAATATCTTTAATATATAATAATTTGTTTTTAATATTCATAATTATTATTATAGAATACAATTATGATTGAAAATTGATCATGAATATGTATAATTTTCTTGAGATACTAACTACTAATTGTATTCTGAAATTAAATATTATAAAAAATTAAAAGTTACTTTTTATAGAGTAAATTTATTTATTTTAGTTTTAAATGTAAAGATCCATTAAAAATATTAAAATCTTTTTAATGTAAAAACCTGCACATTTTTACAAACCTTCATATATAAGATCACAATGCTTTTTTTTTTTCCCCAGAAAATTCGAATATCACAATATTAAATTAAACTTCAATACACCACATTTAAATTTATTTAATATATATAATAAGGGCTCCTGTTGCTCTATTTTTCAGGAAGTTACTTATTGCTAGAAATTATACACATTTGAACTAAAGAAGGGCATAAATTTATTAGGTAATGAAAGTGGTAAACTACATTTAAAAAAAAAAAAAAAAAAAAAAAAAAAAAAAGAAAGCTCTCTCTCTCTCTATATATATATATATGTCTAACGTACAAATTTACCTTAAATTTTATATTCTTTTGCAATTATACTCTATTTTTAGTTTTTAGATAACTTTACCCTAATTAAAAATTTAGTTACAATTGTACTCTGAAAACTAAATTTAGAGAAAATATGCATAATGTTCTCTCTTAATTGACATTTTTATATAATAAAAAAATATATTTTTTGGAATCCATTAATAATTTAATAAAAAATAAGAAAAAAATAAAAAATATATCAATAACATAACAAAAAGAAAAAAAAGAAAAAAATCTTGATCAATAAGTAGATTAATGCATTAAACCATTTATTTATTTATATAAATTGTAATTTTGTTGGGTACAAATATAAATTATAAATTTACATTAATTGTTAATAACTAAACTTATTTGTCCTAATTAAAAAAATAAATACTTCTATTTGTTGACAAGCATTTTATTTATGAAGTTGTTAATGAATCCCACAAATCAATCAAACCAACCAATGTAAATCCCTACATATCCTCTCAAATAAAACAAAAAATGATGATCACATGCACTCACTAATAATGAATGGATAAGTATTAAGTATTAACCATTTGATTAATATTCTACTAATTTTGAGGGTCTCCAAAGCCTAAAATTGTGTAATATAATTGTTGTGGTGATTGGAATTCAATCATTTTGTCACACTTTATCATTGACTTAACTTTCTGCATGCTTGCCTGGAGTGCAAAATAAATGGACCAATGTTATTGGATTCATACCTAACTTAGATCAAGAGAGAGAAAAAAGTTATTAAAAAGAAGCAAATGTTTAGTCCATCTCATAACATCAACCAATCAAATAATTAAAGTGATTACTTAACTTACTTTTTTTTTTTTTTTTTTTTTTTTTTATCTATTAAAAGGTGGTGTTAATCTCTTAAATTTCAGTATTTTAACTTTAACTTAATCTTAATTATCACTAAATCAATATCTCATATTTATTGTTTGTGGCACTGTTTAATTAGACCTTTTTGGTCACCTCTAGCTATAATTCATAGGCTTAGGTGAGATTAGATAGACAGATGTGAATGTGACATTGAGAAGATGATCTTGAAAGCAACTTTTGATAAATAAATAAATAAGACTTATTCCAAAGTATATAAAGTTAGTTTTCATTGGAATATGTCAGTCTATAGTTTCATTTCAGTTCAAATTGCAAATCACAAATATTTTAAATTCTAAAGGAAGGAGATCCCCCATTAACTTCCATATATATATATATATATATTTTTTTTTTTCATTTTCTAAATGTAATCCTCATTTTTAAATCTTGTCTATGAATTATAAGAAAATACTTAATTAGTGGCATCAACTATTAATATTGTACTTTTTTAAAAAAAAAATAAGTTTGGGTGGAGTTGAAATATAATTATAAAAAGTGAATTAATAAAATATAATAAATTTTACTGTAATTATTTTATGTATTTTGTAATTTGTATAAAAATAAAAAAAATATATATAATTATGAAAAGTGAATAAATAAACAAATAAATTTAATAAATTTTATTTATGTTATATATATATATATATAATAATAATAATAAATTAATTTGTCAACATATCTTTAAAAATGATATACATATGTTCTACAATGGCGAATTGCTTTAACTAAAGATTCTGCAAATTTTATAATGATTGTTTTATTTATTTTGAACAAAAATTATAATGATTATTTGCTCTAATTATACTATTTCTCTTTTAATGTATATAATGAATTTTTCACACTCTCACTGCAAGGATCCTTGTCCTTAATTATGAGATCTTATTTCCCATTTATTTTTATTTTCTCTCTTTTCATTATTATATATATAATTTCTTTTCAATTTTCTTATACTATAATTTAAATAAAAATGCTTATATTATACATATTACTTATCATAGTACAACTACAACTATGATTTACATAATTATTAAAAAAAAAGCATATCATATTTATTCTCTTTAATGGAGAGAAATGTATATAATAGGATAAGAATTTCACCTATCACCAATTCTCATATATATAATAAATAATTCAAATGCATTGCCATTAATTAAGTAGGACTTTTTTTTTTTTTTTTTTTTTTGAAATTAGAAATGAGATTTTAATATGATGATAAGATTCGAATTTAATATCCACTCCAAAAATAAAAATAATAGGCAAAGTTTTGTAACATATCTTTCTCTTTTAACTCACAGTTTTACGCTTTACTTCGAAGTTTCAAAAATCTAACTCATTTGTTCGAGAAATTGATTTAAAATTAAAGCTATTGAGTTAGATTTCATTTGGCATGATAGATTTTAAATCCATAAATTTGGTTAAAATCTATAGATTTGAATAAAATTCATAGAATAAAAAATTCACATTTCATGTGAGTTTTCAAATCTTTTATTTTTGAAAGTTTTGAAGCACGATAGATTTTAATAAATTTATGAAATGTAATTCAATTTTTCAAATCTAATAAAAAACTAAACTACAATTCATGAATTTTGCGAAATTCATTACTGAAATCTTTCAAAACAAACGAGGCCTTAGTCTTTTTTTAGTTGAGATATTTTCTTTGATTTACTATTTCAGTTAATTAATTTCTTAATCAAAGCACTTGAATAAAATATCATTATTTTCTTCATTCTTCATGGTTTTTAGTTATCGTAAATCAGCCTATTTAAGGGCACTTCATAATGTAGAGAATATTGAATGTGTGTTGAATAAAAATAATTGTTCTCTCTATCAATTCTTTTCAACATTATTATTGTTTTCTCTTAGAAAAACCCATCATGCCATCTCCATCCAATCTCACCAGGTCCTAATGTGTGACAGTACACTACAAATCTAAAACACTAGAATATTACAGTAACTTATACCCATGAAATTAAGGGGAGAAAAGGAGTTTTACACCATTGAATTTGTACCTCTCCCACCTTGCAGATACCATACCAATTCAAGGTAATTGAACAGGATCAATCCCCCATATATCTCTTGCATATTCATGAATTGTTCGGTCACTGCTGAACTTGTATGACCCAGCTGTATTCAAGATCGACATTCTAGTCCATTTCTGCTCGAATTATCAATTAAAACATTAATAGCTTCAGGCAAACATTCGACCATTGAGCATAAAAAAGAAAATTGGGTTTTATTATTATTATGAAGCCTAAACTTGCATATGAAAATATATGGATTTGTGTGTTAAAGGAAGAATTACTCACTTTCTGGTCTCTATATGCCTCATCAACCTTCTCTTGGCATTCCAAGTAACTAGGGAAGTCTCTGCCTACAAGGAAATAATCAGCCCTGCCATAACCTTCATTGCCTTCCAAAGATCCCATAAGTTCTTCATAGTTGTAGGGGCCAAAAACACCACTTCTAACAAATGTTTTCACTTCTTCAAACCGTGGGTCAGGTACAAACTACAAATAATTAAGATGAATTTGTTTAACTAAATTAAATAATTTGCCTGTGTAAAATATTTTTTAAGAAAATGACTTATTTTCTGTTGTTGGATGAATGGTTTGATGAGTTAATTAATTACCTTTCCTTCTGCTCTTTCCTTCCTGAGCCCTGCAATTTCATGAGCCTTTGCACCAAAGAGGAAGAAGTTATCTTCTCCAACCTCTTCCCTTATTTCAACATTAGCACCATCTAATGTTCCAATAAGTACACATCCATTCATAGCAAACTTCATATTGCTGGTTCCACTTGCCTCCATTCCAGCCGTACTAAGCAATTTTAAACAAGAAAATTATATTTATGTTTATCACCTTCTGATATACATTCTGAGAAAGTAATTAAGAAAAGCAGTTTGGGAGTGTTATTTAGTGGTTTTGGACTAGTTTTTATGATTAAAATATGTGAAATTCGCCTTAAAGACAAATTTTAATGACATCTAATCAAAATTTTTAACACATTATTTTACTCAAAAACAGCTCAATAGCAATGTCAAATAGGCTTAAGTAGTTCTATTGCAAATCCAATACCTGATATGCTGGGAAAGCTCACTGCCAGGAATTAGTACTTCTGCAACACTCACATTGTAATCAGGAACAAACACAACCTAAAACAAGATATTGGTTAAACTTTGTTTGTGATCTAATATATATTGCTAGATATCAGTGAACATTAATAAGCATATATGTATGTGTATATATATATAATATACCTTCAAAAGATCACCTATCTCTGTATCATGGTTAACAGTAGCTCCCACATCTGTGATAAATTTAACAATCCTCTTGGCTTGAACATATGTAGCAAATGCTTTGCCTCCAAATATACAAACCCGAGGAACAAATCTTGCTTTTCTTTCCTCAGAAGTCATTTCTTTCATCTTTTTATATCTGTAAACAATTCCCAAGATATTCAACAACTGCCTCTTGTATTCGTGGATGCGCTTTACCTGAAAATTAGATCAAGAACATGAAGATGATGTACTAAAAGTCTATTCTATTGCTGGATATTCAAAAAACTTATCTAACATAATCAGTGACTCATAGGCAGAGAAAATATTGACCTGTACATCAAACATTGCATCTGGACTGACAATATACCCAGTTTTTTCTTTAAGGAAGGCTGCAACCTTCATTTTGTTTCTTCTTTTTGCTTCCTTCCATTCAGATTGGAGATCTTCATTATCTGCAAACTGTGATAAAACCCATATTTGTCTGTCAGAATATCCTCACAATGGAAACTCAAAACAGTCCAAAGATATGTAATTTATAAAGTGACAATTCATCAAGAACTTACATTTCTAAGTGTCTCCAGTTTCTCAGTGTTTAGGACCCAATCTTCGGATCCAGTCCATTTAGTTATAATTTTACTGAGATCAGGATTACAAAAGCGAATCCATCTTCTTGGTGTCACCCCATTGGTCTTATTTTGAAATTTCTCAGGCCACAGCTGCCAAAAAGCTAGAAATGTTAAGATTCTACATTATGCAATACAGTCTTTTAAAAAATAACAGGGCAATATCGTAAGAGAATGAGAAGATGAGAACAAGAACAGCATTCTATTAGTAATTACCTGGTAAAATTCATTAAATACTTCATTTTTCACTATTTCACTATGAATCTCAGCAACCCCATTCACTGCAAATCCACCAACAACACATAGATTGGCCATTCGAACAATCTTTGGCAATGGTGGATTTGCCTCGACTTTTACTTCAATTTTCTCCTCTTCTTTCTCTTCCTCTTCCACTACCTGTTTTTCCTTCCCTTCTTCTTCTTCTTCTTCATTAGTAGATGAAGTAATTTCTCCATCAGGAACTTCATCTTCAACATCCTTAATGGAATCAACAGCAGAATTTTCTTCTGACTTAACTAGCAATTGCAGAACTGATTCAGGCAACCCAACATTACCAAGAATCCTCATTTGCTTCATCTTTTCCTGCAACAAGTCAAGATCCTCCGTGCCATACTCCGCAATCATGGTATGAATCAGCTGATTAAGACAAGCGAAAAATGACATTATTAATAAGGATGTGTATGCAAAATCCTACTGCGCAGATTCAAGTATTGAGTTAAGTCTCAAAATATCACCTTGCGAGCTTCAATCTTACCTCCTCATCAATCATTTTAATGATCTCCACATGTCGAGGGAGCAATTCTTGGAGTAAGTCTAAACTCCATTTCTCCAAAGCCTCAGGTAGAACTGTATGGTTTGTGTATGCAACAGTCCTAGCATAAAATTTTAATGAACATCAGCTCCTGCAACTAGACAACTACTTGGATAACGTGATAGAAATAAACATTGATCAATACCGAAGCAGGGCAATACCTTCGAGTAATATCCCAAGCTTCCTTCCAACTCAAACCCTTCACATCCATCAATATTCTAATCAGCTCTGGGATGCAAAGAGTAGGGTGAGTGTCATTCATTTGTACTGCAACTTTATCAGGAAAATTTTCCCAATTTACTTGTTCTGCTGATCTTCTTTCAAAGTGAGCAATTATATCTTGGAGAGATGCAGAGCATAGCGTATATTGTTGCTTCAACCGAAGAGTCTTGCCCTCTATTGATTCGTCGCCTGGGTATAATATATAGCAAATCTGATCACAATAAACATAAAAGAGACCACACCCTTTATAAGAAATGTTGATCATAATAAGATAATCATGGAAACTAAAATGATTTATGATTATGAAAATTCTCAAACCTTCTCAGCATTCTTTACAGCTGCATATGCTTTGGCATGATCTCCAGCATTAAAAGCACTTAAATCAAATTCTGCAGGGGAAACTTTGGTGGACCATAATCGAAGGTTTATGGTGGTCTTAGTTTTATATCCCGGAATTGGTACATCATATGCAACAGCCATTATGTTTTCTCCTCCAACCCATCCTTTACTTCCATCTGGCTTCAAAATGACTTTACCATAGAATTTCACAGGATAGGAGACATCATTTCTTACAATTTCCCAGGGATTACCCATCTGCCAGGAAATCAATCAATCAATCAACTAAGAGCAGCACTTAAATTTCATGACAATGAAATCTTCTACTGAAGTGTTTGAGGCTGGCATTGAGTGCCCGCCGATAAAAGGTTATAAGTTCAAATCCTGACAGTACCTTGCGTTTATTGGTTGGCACAAACCAGAAAAAGGAAAAAAAAAAAAAATAGGACGATCAATACAACAGGAATGAAACAAAATTAAGTATACCTCGAGCCAACTTTCTGCAACTTCCTCTTGACCATCTTTTGTGATAAGCTGTTTGAACAAACCATATTTGTACCTAAGTCCATATCCCCATGCAGGGTAATTTAGTGTTGCAAGGGAATCAAGAAAGCAGGAAGCAAGCCTCCCTAGACCCCCATTACCAAGTGCAGCATCCGGCTCCTGCCATTTTCATCTCACAGATTTTAGACTACGCTATACAGTATAAGCACAATATCCTAGATGTTTGGCTTTTATAATTTTTTCTAACAGTAAGATGGTATTTCTAGTCAGATGTTATGTATCATTCTAAAGCTACCTTCCCATCCAGTCTTATCAAAGACAGATCACCCAGGTCGAAAATACCCCTTTTGGTTTAAGTCTTCACCTAGTGTGAGATTTCGTTTTTATGGTGAGTGCAAGAGGATGATTACTTTTATGATGTAGACTACGGCCCATTGAGCCTCCATGAATAAATAAAAAATACCTCTTTTGGTGTAGCCTTAGAAATCTAACTCTTGATTAATAATGTGGGAAGCAAATCCACTGACCAAGTGAGCCAAGGGATTATATTTAAAGGGTGAAATATCCCAATACAAATTCACTAGCAATTGAACAAACAGATTGATTGCATAAAAAAAGCATAACAAAACCATCTAACCTGTCTAGCTACATCCTCCAAATTGTGACCCAACTTTCTCAAAGCCTCTGCATAAGCCCCTGAGAGCTCTAAGTTACCAATAGCATTAAGCAGAGCTCTACCCTGCAACCAAAAAAAATCAAAACAAAAAGTAATAACTAATAACCAAAACAAGGATTCATTTCCCCAGAAACCCACAAATAAACTAACCTGTAGAAACTCCATAGATAAATAATATGCCTGCTTTACATTGGTCTTCTCATGGTACTCATACGTAGCATTCCAATTTATGATAAGTGAATCACGAACAGTCTCTGCCGTAGCCACAAATGCCTTAGGAATCTCAAAGTGTTCTGGAGAGAAAGAAGGTGTAAATTCCGCATGGTATTTGATACTTGAGGCAATAGAGGCTGAATCTGGAACAAATGTGTCCAAAGAATCTGAAATAATAGATACTAATTAGTAATAACATGAACCCATTTGGCATTAGAGATAGTTTTATATTAATTAAGAAAATGCAGAGTAATTAAGGAACCTTTTTTAGGGATGGGGTCTTGTAATTCTTGCTTTTGATCACTGGCAATGTTCTTCACAAGCGAAATTCTTCTTCTTGAATGGTTTAAACCTGTTGGTGTTCTAATAAAGAAAAACTTAGAATGAGTTGCTCTGTAATTGAAATTTATGAAACTTGATATGAATCTGGACTTTGATTGAGTAGCAGGGAATGGTAAAGTAGCCATTGTTTCTTGTTTTAGTGTCTCTGTTGTGTGTTTTTTTTTTTTTTTTTGGGTTTGAAATATGGAGAGATATAATGAAGAAAGAAAAGAAAAAATGAGTGAAAGAGAGTGTGTTAGTTGTTTTGCTTCTTATCTTGTTTTGTAATGCAGCTTTTTCTCTTTCTCTCTGTTTCATCAATCATTCAATATATCATCTTCAACACGAGCAAATTTTTCAAAAATTAAAAAAAAAAAATCAGTAAATATCTTTTCCATAATTCCCTCAAATTAATTATCAAAAGCTCTAGTAACGAAATGTATTGATTTGTGCATCTTCCTAGTTTTCTTGATATTAAAATAATATATATTGATGTTGTTTTGTTCATATGAAAATAATAATAATAAAAATCATAGTAAATGAATTCATAAAATCCTATATATGTTGTGTGTATATAAGTTTGGAACTTGCAGGGACCACTTAGAACTTATGCTTTCTCAATGGAAAAGGCCAAACCAACAAAATGCTTATTATTATTATTTTCATTTGGTTTTGGAGAGAGTCAATTGTCTTTATGAGATATTTTTGCTTGCAATTTGATGGTACTATAACTATACTAGAGGTCATTTTCTGAACCAATGAATTTATTCATTGATTTACTCAGAGATACTACAGTCATTTCAGAATTTCCAATACTAATTAAAATTAAATAAATAGGTCATTTTCTAATCATGAACACAACATGAAGTGATCAAGAGAAAAAAAATTAATTAATCATATGTGATCTGATTGATTTTCTCATTTTCTTAAAAAATGTGAGATGTTAAAGGTAAGAGGTCTCAGGTTCAAATCTTCTAAACCATCAAACAATAAATGTTAAAGTAATGACAGTTAGCTCAACCATTGAATTTCTATTATATATTAAAAAAAAAAAAAAAAAAAAAAAACACTAAAAATAAATACAAGTTATCAAGATGGGTAGCTCAGTTGGTTAGCTCCCCAGACCTATGATCTTCAGGTCATGGGTTCGATGCACCAGAGACGAGGGATGGGGGGTGGGGGTTTAATGGGGACTAGGGAGGGCCTCCCTTTGTGAGGTCCACTAAAAAAAAATCTAATTAATAAATTCATCATATTTAGCAAAACTAAAAAATTAAATATTAAGTTTTAAGAGTTTAATAATTTTAAGGATAATATAAAATTTTTTAAGAATTATTAACTGATTTTAATATTACAAAAATTAAGAGTTAAATGATCATTGAATTTATTTAGTGTTAAAATTTAAAACTAAAAAATAAACATGAATTAATTTATTGATTAATAGCAATAATAGCAATTATAGTAATAAATTAATAATGATATTGAAATTGATAGTGATATAGTGAGATAGTATTTTTTTTTTTTTTTTTTTTATGATGATTGGCCAATAGATATGGTGTTGGTGATACCATTTAAATTATAATAGCAAATAATAATTATGATTTTATTGATAATAGTTAAAGTGATGATAATAGAAACGATGATATTAATAGTAATTATAATAATAATAATGGTGGAAAAGTTTCACCAAAGCATTTCTCGTAATGGTGATGGCAACGACGGATTAAATGGTAATTATAGTGTTGATAGTGTTGATATTAGTCAGAATAGCAAATTAGTGATTTGAGTGGTGTTTATAGTAGTGGTTTTTATGAGCTCAGTCTAAAAAAAATTATTTTAAATAATTCAAATCAATAAATTTTATTTAATTAATCTAGATAAGTAATGAATTCAATTTATTTAATTTTCATAAATACTTTAATTTATTTAACAATAATTAATAATATTGAAATTTTAGGGAATTATGATATATATCAAAATCTTCATTATTAGTTAATTTCTCTACTGTGAGAATTTGCCTCTTTCAATTTGCAGCCTGTATACTGATTGTTTGACCACAAATTTGAAGTACTCATGTCCTACAAATATAAGATTTCCAGATAGATAATTTGTTATTGAAAATTATCTGATCCATTCATTTCCTGTTCTTGCCTTTTCATTTTTATTATTTTTTATCCTTTATTTGTTTATTTTGTTATTACAATAACTTTTTTTTATTTTTTTAAAATCATTTATTTCCACTATTCAATCGTCCACTGTTGAAAGTGTGATACATGCTCTCAAGTAAAGTCAAAATAAAACTATTATGAACAGAAAATAAAATATTTGTCTTTAATTGGACTAAAAGGCTAATTTCAGTCTAATTGGACTTCGCTGTCAAGCTGAAGGGTTAATTTAAACGTTTATCTAAAAAATAATATTTGTATAATTTAATTATAAATCAAATCTTAATTAAATTAAATTTTTGTGAAGTGATATAATTTCTATTTATTTTGAAATTAACTTTTTTATATATACTAACACTCTGTTTGGTTCAAATGAAAAAAAAAAATTGTAGAATTCATTTATAAATTAATTTCATGTAGAATTCATTTATAAATAAATTATCATATTTGGTAAGTAAAAACTAAAAATATAAAATTCAATTGAATTTCACATAATTATGTTTGGTACAATTCTAAAATAATAATTCATTTGTTTTTATTCCAAAAATACCCTTCATAAAGAAATAAAAAATTAATGAAATCAAAGCAAAAAAATTATCTATCACATACTACAACATATGCAACAAAAGATGCTATTCAATTTCTTTCAATATCCCTCGTACTTCCTGAATATTATAAAACGTTAAAATTAAATTAATATAACATGCCAATTAGGTATCATAAAAGCATATTAACCATTCAAATTCAAATTCAAATCACAGTAAAAATTTACCAACAATTGATATTCAAAACTCACACAAGAACATAACAAGTACAAATAAAAATATATATATATTATCATAAGCACTCAACAAACAAATAATAAATTTCAGTTAACAAACAAATAATTATCAAATAAATTTGATAATTGTTTATTTTCATAGCGATACACATCAACAAACAAATAAATGCATATTAACATCAAAATAACACAATACCCATGTTAACCTTAAATTAATTTTTAGAATTAATACCTTCAGATTTTTTAATTCAGATCCCTATTTTAGTACTATCAGTCCAGTGGATTTACTATTTTTGGTATTTTCTGGTTTAATTAATAATAAAATAACCAAAATCTAATGTATATAGGAATCAAAGTACCGTCAACAATAAATATAAGGATCTGTGCGATTAAAAAGTAACTTGGAAAGACAAATATATAGGCGTTCGGTGTCGTCAATCAAATCAAATAAAGAGTATGATATATAAGTAAGTAAGTACTATCAATCAAAGTTGCAATTTTGATGATCACAGGCAAAACAATCTGAGAGAATTTTGGTATTTTATTAAATTGAGTGATACCTCTATATAATGTGTTTACAATCCTATTTATAGTTGCTATATAGGGGTAATTTAGTAAATCTTATTTACAAGTCAAAACCCTAATTCTATTAGGATGTACACAATCCCAATGAGCTTACTATGCACAAACGGGCTCAGGTAAAAATTGACTTATAAACAAGGGTTTTTTACACAAATATATAAAAAAAGGAAAAAATATTATAAAAATGCACTAAAAAAAGTTAAAAAAATGTCTATTCAGCTACTTTTTATTAAAAAAAATACTCATATTGACTTTTATTTCATATATATGATGGTGAGTTTTCTTGGAATGACAACCTAATAATATTATTTTTTTAAAAAAAATCTCAACAATTCTAAATTTATTCTTAATATTGTTATAAAATTAATTATTTTTTTTATTTTATGAAATAAGCTCTTAATAATCATAAATATTTTAATAAATAAAAATACATAAAATAATAGAAACTAACAATGGTAAAAAAAATAATAATAAGAAAAAAAATTTGTTCTTTTTATATATTTTAATTGATTGATGTAGTCAATATTTGTGATATCTACAAATATTTTGATAAATTGACAATAATGTCAAGAAGTGCATTAGCACACTTAAAAAAAACACAATAGTAAATGGTATATGTTTACAAAAATACGGTATACGTTACATATATATTTGGTATTTGCAATTATTTTATATTTGTACAGATTAGAAATATGAAAAAATTAAAAAAGATAAAGTGACAGTAAATGATATATGTATAACATAAATTGGTATATGTTTAATAGATTTTTGGTATTTGCAATTATTTTATATTTATACATATTGGAAATATGAAAAAATTAAAAAGATAAAATAACAGTAAATGATATACGTATATCATAAATTAGTATACTTTTAGTAGATTTTTGGTATCTGCAACTACTTTATATTTATACAGATTGAAAATGCAACTATTTTATATTTATACATATTGAAAATATGAAAAAATAAAAAATAAAATAACAATAAATAGTATACGTATACCATAAATCAGTATACTTTTAGTATCTGCAACTACTTTATATATATTGATTGCAAATTTGAAAAAATTAAAAAGATATATAAACTAACAGTAACTGGTATACATATGCCAAAATTTGGTATACGTTAAATATATATTTGATATCTGGAACTATTGTAATATATACATATTAATTTAATTAAAAAAATTAGTTAAATTAATTAACTACGTGTGGTATATAAAAAATAATTAATGAATTTTTTTTCTAAAACAATAATTAATAAATTCAATTAAAAATAATTAATAATAATTATTTTATTTTATTTTATTTTAATAATAATATAATATAATATAATTATTCAACAAACGAAAATTATTGCTAAAATAAAATAAAAATCATTTTAGTTATTAAAATTTTAAATTCAATGTTTGAACTGTTCAGAAGTGAAGTCTTAAGTCTCAATCTGTGAAAAAAAAATTACGAATTTAAGAAATCGGGTAATTGAAAATTTTAATATTTTTCACTGAATAGCCAAATAATTCACATTAAAAAAAAATTCAAAAAATTCAGATTAGAAAAGCCAAGAAATAAATGTATAAAAAATATTAATCATGGATTTTTAATTTATTTATAATCAACTTGATCTTCATTTAGAATGAAAAAAAAATCAATAAATAAAACACGTGTATGTAATATAATATTATAAATAATAAAAAGTAATAAATTTGTGATAAATTTGGACTATATAGTTAATCTTTGTATCTATAAAAGTTTGGTAAAGTCGTATTGAAATAAAATAAAATTTGGTCATTTTGATTTCATCTTGCAATAAATAATGAAATTAGTTTGTTTGGATGGTCAATTATTTGAAATGATGCTATATTTAAATTTGAGTTTCAAATGCAAAAATATTAAAAATAGACATGCCAAATTTTAAATGATTGTTCAATAATTTCATATTATTATTATTGAAATTGTCTATTTTTTTAATTATTTCATTAGGAATTTGAATTTTTGCTTCTAGCTAAATTTTTACAATAATAAAAATAATATATACATATAAAAAATGAGATAAAGTCGTTTTTTATGAGATTAAAACAATACAGAGGCTAAAATGATTTAATTAATAGTAATAATTGTAATATCTTGAATTTTGAATTGAAAAGAATTTTTAATTTTGGGTATTTTAATTTATTAAAATAAAATTATGTGACTATTTAGTTAAATATCGAGATTTTTTTTAAAAATTTATTTTCAGAAATTATTATTATTATTATTATTATTATTATTATTATTATTATTATTATTATTATTATTATTATACAATCAGTATTAATATATATGTATATATGTTGCTGGAAAATGGAAAAGGAGAGAGAGAGAGAGAGAGAGAAAATCAGCTCCGATCGCCGCTTTCCGGACGTCTGCCGTCGACATGCGCTGAACCATTGAAAAGAGGAGACAAAGAGCTTTCCAACGCCACTAGTCCGGTCGCCGTCCGCCATCGCACCTCCCGAAAAAGCATTCGCAGGCCAGAAATCTTCTGAGCTTCATTTCGTCGACTTTTTGACCTCCGTTTTCCGATGATTCTGGTACCGTTGAGTTCCTCTTTCCTAAGCTTCGATTTGGTATCTCATTTGCTAATTTTGGTGAACGTTTAATTTTTGCCGAAATTCAGTGACGTTTCAGGACTGCCGACGTGTTCTCCGGTGAGTGAGGGAGAGTGTCATACATTTTCAGCATCTACGTTTCGATATGAATCCATTGGTACCAATTTTACCGCTATCCGACACCGTTGACGTTTTCCAGCGACTCTCCGATGAGTGTGCCCGGTAGTTTGAAATTGATCCCTGATAGCTAATTTAATATTAGAATTGTTTATTTTGGCTCGGTGGAATTATTATGAATTTAGATAATTAATTGTGGATAAATTATTTAAGAGTTATTAAGGAAATAATGTAATTATTATTGGAATTTAATTGTGAGAATTGCTATCGGGAGCCAATTGGGATATTCGATATCTCGACGTTGAGTCTGTTGTCTGAGTTCAGGGGAATTAGGTCTACTCTGGAGAAACTCTGCCATATTTTGGTAGATTTCTCTACGGTTTTAGGACGTGTCTATATGTTGATTTTTATAATTCTTATCCTGATAATCCGTTAATGTTTTATTTTCTAGATCGTCCAGGACCATTTTCTGCGGCCCTAGGTCCCAGTTGTTGATCGAGTTTGATTTTCTGTACCCATGTTGTGAGTGATACTTTCTAATATATTTTTCTGTATTCCATGCATCTACATTTACCGTATGTATATACGTATATAATTATGCATTATGAACATTAATTGAGCATGTTGGCATACGTATATGTGATTGCTTCATTAATTATGTGAGTTGCATATTAATTGTGGATGCTGGATAGGATTGAGATGACACAAGGATTCACCCATGATTGTGATTACGATATGATGACGATTATGTTTGATGAGCTGTGACTAGTGTATGACGGCTTGGAGCTTGCTCATCGCTCGCTGCTGCCAGTCGGGTCGGCGCTGCGTGGCATAGGCCATGGACGGCTGGGACCCTATGTATTGGATTTTGAGATATAGTAATGGGAATCAGAGAGCTAGGATAGGGGGATCAGCTCCCCAGATTGAGGTTTAGTGTGAATCCTGTGGACTGATTCCCATCTCTATTTGATTGTATGATTATCTAATTATTTGAATGTATGACACGTTGCATGAACATTATTATTAGATTGGTGTTAGATCACCAGGTTTGTATATTGGTTAGTATCATTCACTGAGTTGAGACGTTCACCCCTATCTCACTATTTTTTTTCAGGTTGCAGGGTGAGCTTGGTTATTTTATTACTGTTGAGTTTCTCTGTCATCTCCTCTGGCAGTGGATTTTATATGTTATTGTGTATAATTTTATAATTCTAGAATTTCACCATTACAGTAGACCGAATTTATGTCTGTATAATTTCTGATGATTGGTTTCTGATGTCTGTAATATGACATGATGAGATATTCTGCTAAACAGGAACCTGTTGATATAGTGGGATGTGACTGGATGAATATATTATGATATTGGTACAGGTTCTGTTGGCATGTGGGCCCTTAGCCCTTGATTTATGATTCCCTAGTATATTCTCTGTTGACTTGTGTTGTCAGGCTGACTACGGATTTTGAAAGCCTTAAACTTTTCCCTACTCTAGTGCCGATCACGTGCCCCTAGAGTCAGGTCGTGACAAAGTTGGTATCAGAGCTTTTGGTTTATTTTCTTAGGAAACTGTAATTGCAGAACATAGGATTCCAACACGTCTTTCTATGTTTCACTTGTTTCTAGCTTCTGCAGTACCTTAATGGTTACTTGGTAGTATGTATGGGTGTGGTTATGTTATGTTATGTGTAGACTATCATTCTTCATTTGATAAACTATTATGTCCCTTTTTCAGTAAAATGAGTACTAGAGCTAGAAGAGCAGCTGCAAGAGCGCAAGCTGCTGTTGCTGAGGAGCATGTTGCTCAAAAGGAGGAGGGCTCCACAGGCCCAATAGCACCAGCCCTTAGTCGCAAAGGTAGATGTAGGCAGGCTGGTGATGAGGTTCCTATTGGGGTGGATGCCGTACTTGCTGGATTTCAGAGGATTATGGCTGATATGACTAGAGTCATCCCTCCAGCAGCTCCACCTACTGCACCTTAAGTACCTGTAGCACTTGCAGCCCCTACAGTGTAATTAGAGAGATTTATCAAGCATAATCCTGCTACTTTCTCTGGTGATGAGGAACAAGCATATGACTTCCTAGATAACATTAGAGAGATTTGTCTGGAGTTAGGTTGTTCATATACTAGATCTATTTATTTCTCTAGCCATAGGCTAGATGGACCAGCTCAGATATGGTATAAGAACTATATCCGATGGAGATATCAGGAGATGACTTGGGATGACTTTAGCAGGGAGTTCTTGGCTTGGTTTGTTCCTCCTGGGTTTGTTCATAGAAAGATGATTGAGCTTGAGAATTTGAAGAAGGATGAGCACACCTCTATGGAAAAGTTTACCAATAAGTTATTAGGGTTATGCGGATTTGTACCTACAGCAGTACCTGATGATGAAGCTAAGAAATTTTGATATGTTAGGGCTTTAGGAGATGACTATCAATCTCTACTTAGTGGACGTCAGGGTCGTCCTTTTAGTGAGATAGTTGATGATGTCCGGGATATTGAGTTTACAGTAAATGAAAAGAAGTAGACCAAAAGAACCAATCGAGGCGAGGGTCAGGGCACATCTAACTTTATTGGTACTGCTGGCACTTTCACCGTGGGGGCTTGCTCTACTGATTCTCAAAGTTCCCACAGAGGCAAGAGTAAAGATGGATTTAGGCATAACAGAGGCTACAGTGAGAGTAGTGGTGGATCCAGTTATAGTGGTTCAAGTTCGGGTACCACAGTATATGCTAGATGTGGTAGAGCCCATCAGGGGCAGTGTTGGCAAGGATTGAGTGTGTGTTATGAATGTGGCCAGCCAGGTCATTTTGCCAAAGATTGCCCTGTAATAGGTGGTCAAAGAGCTTTTTCTCAGGGATCTATGGCTAGTGTAACTCAGCCTATGTACACCTCCGCTCCATCTCAGTCTGGGAGACGATTTAGTGGCCAACAGGGCCGTAGTTTTGGGGGCAGAGGTAGAGGTTAGAGTCAGGGGCAAAGTTCTGGATTTGCTAGTAGAGGACAGAATCAGGGCTAGGCTAAGGTTTTCACACTCACCCATCAGGACGCTCAGGCTTTGAATGCAGTAGTGACATGTATTATTTCTATTTGTTCTTTAGAGGCTCGTGTATTATTAGACCCGGGTGCTACGCACTCTTTTTTATCCCCCAGTTTTGCTGTAAAAGTTGATATGATGCCTATCAGTCTTGAGTGTCCATTATCAGTTGTCACTCCTATGAGTGATTCCTTGTTAGTGGACACAACTTTTGCTGTATATCCAGTTCGAGTAGAGGGAAAGATTCTTCCTGCCTATTTAATTATGCTTGATGTGATGGATTTTGATGTAATTCTGGGCATGGACTGGTTGTCGACCAATTATGCTATCCTCGATTGTCGCAACAATGAAGTTTTTTTTTTTCGTGTTCCTGGTGATTCAGAGTTTTCTTTTAGGAGAGATAGAAGTGTTGCCCCCTATAACCTTATTTCAGCTATCAGTGCTAGAAAGATGTTACGTCGTGGCTGTCAATGTTATTTAGCTCTTGTCAGAGATGTTTCCAAGGATGTTGGAAATGTGAAGAATGTGCCTATAATAAATGAATTTCTTGATGTGTTTCCTGAAAAGCTTCCAGAATTACCTCCGGATAGGGAGATAGAATTCTATATTGATGTGGTACCGGGAACAGACCCTATATCCATGCCACCTAATAGGATGGCACCTACAAAATTAAAGGAGCTCAGGGAGCAATTGCAAGATCTTTTGAATAAAGGTTTTATCCAACCCAGTACTTCTCCCTGGGGTGCTCCAGTGCTGTTTGTGAAAAAGAAAGATGGATCGATGCGTCTTTGTATTGATTATAGATAATTGAACAATGTGACTATAAAGAATAAGTATCCTTTTCCTCGAATTAATGATTTATTTAATCAGCTTCAGGGTGCTTCATGTTTTTCAAAGATTGATCTTCGTTCGAGATATCATCAATTGAGGATCAGGAGGGAAGATATTCCTAAAACAACATTCATAACTAGGTATGGGCATTATGAGTTTCTTGTGATGTCTTTTGGACTCACTAATGCACCTGCCGCATTTATAGATATGATGGATCGAGTGTTTAAATCATTTCTAGATCGGTTTGTCATTGTGTTTATCGATGACATTCTGTTATATTCGAAGACTCCTGAAGAACATGCTCAACACTTGAGGATGGTTTTGCAAACTTTGAAGAATTATCAGCTGTATGCCAAATTCTCCAAGTGTGAATTTTGGTTAGACAGTGTAACTTTTTTGGGGCATGTTGTTACTAAAGATGGTATTATGGTGGACCCCAAAAAGGTAGAAGCTATCACAAATTGGTTAAGGCCTACTTCAGTCACCGAGGTTCGCAGTTTTCTTGGGTTAGCAGGCTATTATCGCCTCTTTGTCCAAGATTTTTCAAGGATTGCATCCCCTTTGACTCGGTTGACACAGAAGAATGTTAAGTTTCAATGGACTGAGGCGTGTGAAGATAGTTTCCAGAGGCTTAAAGATTGCCTTACCTCAGCTCCAGTATTAACTTTACCTTCGGGTACGAGCGGTTACACCGTTTACTGTGATGTTTTGAGAATTGGTCTGGGGTGTGTTTTGATGCAGCATGGTAAAGTGATTGCTTATGCCTCTCGCCAGTTGAAGAAGCATGAGCAGAACTACCTCACCCACAGTTTATAAATGGCAGCAGTAATTTTTTCCTTGAAGATTTGGAGGCATTACTTGTACAGTGAAACTTGTGAGATTTATACAGATCATAAGAGCCTGAAATATATTTTTGACCAGAGGGACTTGAATTTGAGATAGATAAGATGGATGGAGCTTCTTAAAGATTATAATTTCACTATTCTTTACCACCCTAGTAAAGCAAATGTTGTAGTTGATGTATTAAGTAGAAAGTCCTCTAGTAGTTTAGCTCATATTGTGGTAGAGAAAAGACCTATAGTTAAAGGGTTACAGGAATTGTTTGATGAAGAGTTACAGTTGGAGGTGCACAATTATGGAGTACTGTTGGCACATTTCAAGGTCCGTTCAATTCTAGTGGAAAGAATTAAAGTGGCTCAGAGACGGGACCCACAATTATGTAGAATTATGGATGAGGTGCAAGAAGGCAGTACTCGAGACTTCGTGATTGATGATAATGGAGTACTTCGACAAGGTTCTCGTTTATGCGTTCCTGATGTAGATAATTTGAGAAAAGAGATTTTGGAAGAAGCACACATCGCAGTGTACAACGTGCACCCAGGTTTCACCAAGATGTACCGTGACTTGAAGGGTATTTATTGGTGGAATGGCATGAAGAAAGATGTTGCTGAATTTATTTCTAGATGTCTAACTTGTCAGCAAGAAAAGTTGGAGCATCAGAAGTCTTATGGATTATTGCAACCACTTGCTATTCCTGAGTGAAAATGGGAAAGGATTACCATGAATTTTGTGACTGGGTTGCCTAAGACTATTGCAGGGTATGACTCTATATGGGTTATCGTGGACCGATTAACCAAATTGGCTCACTTTTTTCCTGTTAAGGTTAATTACTCTGTGGCTAAGTATACAAGATTGTATGTAAAAAAGATAGTTTGCTTGCATGGAGTTTCAGTCTCCATTGTGTCAGATAGAGGACCCCAGTTCACTTTCAGATTCTAAAAATCTTTGCAAGATACTTTGGGTACAAGGTTAGAATTCAGCACAACTTTTCACCCTCAGACGGATGGTCAGTCTGAGAGAACAATTCATACCTTGGAGGATATGCTTCGAATGTGCATACTTGACTTTAGAGGTCATTGGGATTGGCACTTGCCATTAATTGAATTTGCTTATAATAATAGCTATCATGCTAGTATTGAAATGGCACCTTATGAGACTCTATATAGCAGAAAGTGCATATCTCCAGTTTGTTGGGAAAAAGTTGGAGAAAAGCAGTTGGCAGGACCTGACTTGGTTTAGATCACGTCAGAAAAAGTTCCCATAATCCGAGAATGGCTGAAGACTGCTCTTAGCAGGCAAAAGAGTTACGTGGATCCAAGGTGTATAGATCTTTCTTTTGATGTGGGCGATTTTGTCTTCTTGAAAGTGTCTCCTATGAGAGGAGTAATGAGATTTGGTAAGAAAGGTAAGTTGACACTAAGGTATATTGGCCCATATATGATCTTAGAGAGAGTTTGAGCAGTTGCATATTGATTGGACTTGCCATCAGACCTTTCGCATGTCCACCATGTGTTTCATATCTCTATGTTGAGAAAATATATTCCTGATCCTTCTCATGTGTTACAGCCACAAGAGATTCAGATTTATGAAAATCTGTCTTATGAGGAAGTTCTTATAGTTGTAGTAAATTTTCAGATTCGCAGGTTTCGTTCTAAAGAAATTCCTATGGTTAAAGTTATGTGGCGTAATCACATTACCGAAGAGTGTACGTAGGAGGTAGAAGCCGAGATGAGAGAGAAATACCCTTATCTATTTGGGCCTAGTTGAGTTGTTTTGAAATGTAATATTTCAATGCATTTAAGTAATTATGTATATTATCTTTTATGAATTACTATCTTTATCTAAATTCGAAGACGAATTTCTTTTAAAGGGGGGAGATTGTAATATTTTGAATTTTGAATTAAAAAGAATTATTAATTTTGGGTATTTTTATTTATTAAAATAAAATTATGTGACTATTTAGTTAAATATAAAGATTTTTTTTTAAATTGTTTTCAGAAATAATAATAATAATAATAATAATAATAATAATAATTATTATTATTATTATTATTATCATACAATCAGTATTAATATATATGTATATATGTTGCTGGAAAACGAAAAAGGAAAGAAAAAGTGACAGTGGCAGTAAGAGAGAGAGAGAGAGAGAGGAAGGAGGAGAAATCAACTCCGATCGCTGCCTTCCGGACGTCCGCCGTCGACACGCGCCGAACCATTTGAAAGAGGAGACAAAGAGCTTTCCAACGTAATTAGTCTGGTCGCCGCATGCCGCCGCACCTCCCGGAAAAGCGTTCGCCGGTCAGAAATCTTTTGAGCTTCATTTCATCGACTTTCTGACCTTCGTTTCCAACGATTCTGGTACCATTGAGTTCCTCTTCTCCTAAACTTCAATTTGGTATCTCATTTGCTAATTTTGGTGAACGTTTAATTTTTGCTGGAATCCGGTGATGTTTCAGGCCTGCCGACATGTTTTCCAGTGATCCTCCGGCGAGTGAGGGAGAGTGGCATACATTTCCGGTATCTACGTTTCGATACGAATCCATTGGTACCAATTTTGCCGCTATCCGACACCGTTGACGTTTTTCGGCAACTATCCGGTGAGTGCGTCTGGTAGTCCAAAATTGATCCCTGATAGCTAATTTAATATTAGAATTGTTTATTTTGGCTCAGTGGAATTATTATGAATTTAGATAATTAATTGTGGATAAATTATTTAAGAGTTATTAAGGAAATAATATAATTATTATTGGAATTTAATTGTGAGAATTGCTATCAGGAGCCAGTTGGGATATTCGATATCTCGAAGTTGAGTCTGTTGTCTGAGTTCAGGAGAATTAGGTCTACTTTGGAGAAACTCTGCCATATTTTGGTAGATTTCTCTACGGTCTTAGGACGTGTCTATATGTTGATTTTTATAATTCTTATCCTGATAATCTGTTAATATTTTATTTTTTAGATCGTCTAAGACTATCTTCTGCGGCCCCAGGTCCCAGTTGTTGATCAAGTTTGATTTTCTGCACCCGTATTATGAGTGATACTTTCTAATATATTTTCCTGTATTTCATGCATCTACATTTACCGTATGTATATACGTATATAATTATGCATTATGAACATTAATTGAGCATGTTGGCATACATATATGTGATTGCTTTATTAATTATGTGAGTTGCATATTAATTGTGGATGCTAGATGGGATTGGGATGACACAAGGATTCACCCAGGATTGTGATTACGATATGATGACGATTATGTTTGATGAGCTGTGACTGGTGTATGACGGCTTGGAGCTTCCTCATCGCTCGCTGCTGCCAGTCGGGTCGGCACTGCGTGGCATAGGCCATGGACTGCTGGGACCTTATGTATTGGATTTTGAGATATAGTAATGGGAATCAGAGAGTCAGGATAAGGGGATCGGCTCCCCATATTGAGATTTAGTGTAAATCCTGTGGACTGATTCCCATCCCTGTTTGATTGTATGATTATCTGATTATTTGAATGTATGACACGTTGCATGAGCATTATTATTAGATTGGTGTTAGATCACCAAGTTTGTATATTGGTTAGTATCATTCACTGAGTTGAGACGCTCACCCCTGTCTCACTATTTTTTTTCAGGTTGCAGAGTGAGCTTGGTTATTTTTTACTGTTGAGTTTCCCTGTCATCTCCTCCGGCAGTGAATTTTATATGTTGTTGTATATAATTTTATAATCCTAGAATTTCGCAATTACAGTAGACCAAATTTATGTCTGTATAATTTTTGATGATTGGTTTTTGATGTCTGTAATATGATATGATGAGATATTCTGCTAAACAGGAACCTGTTGATATAAGGGGATGTGACTGGATGAATATATTATGATATTGGTACAGGTTCTGTTGGCATGTGGGCCCTTAGCCATTGATTTATGATTTCCTGGTATATTCTCTTTTGACTTGTGTTGTCAGGCTGACTACGGATTCTGAAAGTCTTAAATTTTCTCGTACCCTAGTGCTGGTCACGTACCCCTAGAGTCGAGTCGTGACAATAATAATAATTAATGAAAAGAAAGCATGAAATCTAACTAAAATTGATTGCCATCATTAGTAAATAAAAAAAAGCGCCACAAAATACAAAGAGTGTATTTTTTAAAATAAAAAGTAGAGAGAGAGAGAATAAAAATAAATGAGAAAGGATAAATATATAAAAATAAAAAAAAATAAAAAAAAAAAAGTAAAAGTAAAAGTGGGTATAAAATTGTAATTAAAAATTAAAAAAAGGGTATAGAGGTTAATTTCCTCTATAAACTTTTGGGCCGTCTTCAACAATCCATAACTTCTGTACTTTTTTTTTTTTTTGCCAAGGCCATAACTTCTGTACACTACACATTAATAATGAAATTTCAGTTGAGGATTTAAATAAAATGCATTATAATTTGATTGTAGCTCTCTTTTAATTTAAATATCCATTTAAATCAACAAAAAGATAACAATAAACACAATGCCCATACTTTTCTCTACATGATTGTTGAACTCTATCAAGAAATAAAACAAAATCCAAAGTATACATCTTAACTTTATATAAAATAGGGTTTTACTTGAATATCAAAATTAAAATTTTAAATCAAGCATTATTGACTTTTGCCAATGAGATGAAATTGGCAATAGTACTTGATAAAAGAGTGAAGTCCAACCTTGATGATTTGAGAAAATGAGAAGCAAAAATGATGAGAGGTAAAGAGGATAAGACGTTATATATGAGAGGTATATGTGTATATAGGAAAGAGAGAAGAGAAAAGAAAAGATAAATTAATGTTAATTAGTAAGAGTAATTTTGTTAATAAAATTTTTTTATGTAAGTTTTGTGGAATTCATTTGGAAATCCTATCAAATTTGATAGGATATGAGTTAATTTAGTTCAATACCATAGAATTAAATTCTACGAATTGAAATGAACATTTTTTTTCGTGAATCAAACACAAAAATTTAGAATTGCAAATAAATTTTACAAAAATCTGTGGAATTGAATTCAACCAAATGGTATGTAAAAGAATCAAAATTCTATAAATTATTTTTTTAAAATATAAAAATCGATAAAACAAAATTTATTTAAATTGAATTTTTAAAAAATATAAGTTTCCAAAGGGAGATGAAGATGATAGTGGTGAATAAGAGATGAAGATGATAGTGGTGAATAAGAGATACGTAGGATAATATATTTTTGTCTTTAATATAATACATCTAAGTAAAAAAATCTTATTTACCAAGATAAGCAATTTTTTGAAAGTAAACACTGAAATAAAAATGTTATCAATTATATATTTAAAAAATTGAGAAAAAAATTACTAATAACATTTATAAAATTAAGTGTGAAATATTTTCATTTTTAGACCTCGTTTGGAATTGCGTTTCGCAAAAGCGTTTTTCAACAAAAATTTTTATATTATTTTTAAAATTATTTTTTCTCATAAGTAGATAAATTTATGTTTTTTTAATAAATAAGTTTGAAAAAGAAATTTATAAACATAATAAAAATCAATTAAATAAATCAGAAAAAATTCTAAAAAACGTTTTTTTAACTCCCAGGCCCAGCAAACTCCAAAATGGGCTTTTCATTTAAAAAAAAAAATTCTAACGGTCTAAAAAAGTGGACTTGCAGAAGAAGAAGATAAGCAAATTAGACGGGTCTCCCTCCTTTTTCGCGGCGCCTCCCATAATCTGTTTGATTTTTTCAAACAATGGAAGAGTGAGTCTCTCTCTGCCTCTGACTCCCTTTTCTATTCCTATTCTTGTTTTTAAGTTTCCCAAACAATCCTCTAATCTTTAGTCTTGGGTTTTTCCAATTATCCCAAGACTTTCTATCAGAACCTCAGGTACCCATTTCTTAATTTCTTTGATTCTTTCACATTTTTTCATCAGTTGTATATTCTACTATGAACCCTTAATTATTTTTCCTTTTTCTTTTGATTCATTGATTGTTATTCCTTTTTCATTGTTGGTCTTGTTGTGGCAAATTGGTTCTTGCTCTGTTTTATAATGTAGAAGTAGAACGAATTCGTACTGTAATTCTAACTTTGAGCCTTGAAAAGTGAATTTCTACGCTTTGATTCAGAATTCCATTTCAGTTTTATTTAAATTTAGTTATTTGGTATGCTGTAATGGAATTTGTGCCTAATGTAAATTATTTGTTAAACTAATTTACTTTTTTTTTTTTTTTTAATATTTTAGGTATCATAATTAAAGTTTCTCAAAGACCCCATCTCTCCTTTCCTGGTTTTTAGACTTGCAACCAAGCTATTTTATACCTTTGATGTGTGAAATATTTTCTTATAGACAAAATGTTTGGGTTTATGAAATCACCTGCAAATAAAGCAAAAGATTCAGATGATAATCAGGCTGCAAAACGAGCTTCTTCTGAACCTGTGCTTAATGTTCCAAATCACAATTTTGATGATGATTTTCGTGATTCGGGAGGACTAGAGAATCAAAGTGTTGAAGTACTGGAGAATTATGCCAAGTACAAGGCTGAAGAGACAACAAAGAGTGTTAATAACTGCCTAAGAATTGCTGAGGATATTAGACAAGATGCTACAAAGACTCTTGATATGTTGCATGCTCAGGGTGAGCAAATCAACAGGACTCACGTGATGGCTGTAGATATGGATAAGGATCTGAGCAAGGTAACCTCAATTTATAGTCGTGAATTCATTTTACATTATACATTTTTATACGAGAAGCATTAGTCATTCCAGGAGAACCGATAAACGTGTGTTGGAAAAGGGTGGTGAAAGGATAATATAAATGAAATTCTTGAGTTTTTTTTTACTGGATTTGGTTGAATTTGGTTAGTTCTGCCTCTTGAAGACAAATAAAAACCATATAATTTTCTAATGAACTCATATTGCTAATGTCAGGGTGAAAAGCTGTTAAACAATCTTGGGGGCATCTTCTCTAAGCCTTGGAAGCCAAAGAAAACCAGGGATATAACAGGGCCTTTGATCACAGCAGGTTTTTTCTTCTAACATCATTGGCTTGTTTCATTTTCTAAAATACACCCATATTGGCTTGACCAAACAATCATGTTTTTCTTTGATATACTTGGTTGCTCAGATAAACCATCTAAAAAATGTGAAAACAACAAAGAACAAAGAGAGAAGCTTGGTTTAGGAGGTAAAGGCCAAGGAAAGTCAGCAACTGCAACTCCTGCCGAACCAACAACTGCCCTCCAGCATGTTGAGGTTTGTGCCTTTAACTGGTGATCGATCAGGAATTCGCGATTTTATTGGGTTGTTTGATTGAATTCATGTAATTATGGCTTTACCAATACCAGCTAGAGAAGGCAAAGCAAGATGATGCACTTTCAGATTTGAGTGATATCCTGGGTGATTTGAAGGGTATGGCTTTGGACATGGGAACTGAAATTAACAGGTCAGTGTGATTTTCTCAGTAAGTGCAGTAATAATACAATCTTTACAATTATTTTTATAGATTAGAAGCTTCTAAACTGAAGATGATACAAACACACATACAGGTATACTTTTCTAATTTATATGGTAAATGCAGGCAAAATAAAGCCCTTGATCATCTTAGTGATGATGTGGATGAGCTGAATGCTCGAGTGAAAGGAGCTAATCAGCGTGCACGCCATTTGCTGGCGAAGTGACACAGAGCAACCGCCAGATTACCAAACATGATTTCTGCATTTTGTTTAGCAGTCACAATTAACTCCTTCCTGTGAATGTCATTAGTTGATGCCTGGAAACCATTATTTGTAATTTATGCTAGCAAAATATATATATATTTTTTCCTTTTTGCCTGTACAATTCTGTATAGTTGGATGTCTGCTGCACAAAATAAAGAATTGTCTGCAGTCAGAATTACCTAATGTTCCGATGAGAATGAAAATTCTTTGAAATTATTTCAGTGTGGTGGCTATTGGCAATGTTAGCAAGATTCGTATTCAACTGAAAGGATCCAAATCTTTAATAATTTTTTATGTACCTAAAAAAAATGTAATGGTTTTGATGATGATGCAATTACATTACTCAAAAATGACAAATTACTCGGGGAAATTCTAATGCGATAAATTATGATAGAAATTCATCTTATTTGATTTTTTAGATAATCATTAGTAATTATTTTTTTGAATTAATTTTAACATATTTAAATATAAATTCAGAATTAACATGATTGTCAA
Source organism: Vernicia montana (assembly GCA_949750685.1). Classification (NCBI taxonomy): domain Eukaryota; kingdom Viridiplantae; phylum Streptophyta; class Magnoliopsida; order Malpighiales; family Euphorbiaceae; genus Vernicia; species Vernicia montana. The sequence goes on from CATKHJ010055822.1 coordinate 39,418, forward strand.
CACATGATCTCCAACCAAAATGAAAACTGTAGCAAGACTTGAGACAACAGAGATCGTACTTGCATGACATGGCAGGGTATGCTAATTCAAGAGAAGAAATATCATAATATTCAGTATTCAACTATATCTGCAGTGTAACCCACGATACATTGAATAAAAAAACTATATCTGCTGTGTGCTTCTCAATATTCAAGGTAAGAAGTGCCTACTTAAATTCATAAAAAGGATTTTGCTAAGCAGGCGTTTAATTATATACAATAGTTTCCAGTTTAATAATTAAAACAAACGAATATTGTTTTATTTTATTTTATTTTTTTTTCCAATAGTCATACAATGTTTTTTATTCACTAGATATAGGAAAATTGATTATTTACAGAATTTGATGTTATACAAGCACACAACAATACTAAATTTTAGCTTCCTAGCTCACCCAAACAACAGGAGATCTTCATGTACAATATCAAAATCTTGATACCCATCACAAATAGGTTTTTAAAATATGAGAAAGCAGATTCTGCTTTCATGTCAAAATTTCACGGTCATCATTCTTCACGGGGGTCCAGCTGCCTTTCGTGGCATTTTGCTTCCTGTAATACGGAATAAACCCAAGAAGGTAGCCCATAAATACCCCAAGCACCAGGACACTCGCACCCTTGACATACTTTGAGAATGTAGAGTCCACCACCACCTCAACCTTGGTTCTAGCAACATCATTATCACCATTATTTCCGCTGCGAACTTGGCCCGACGCCAAAATCTCCACCATATCATGTACCTCCCCATCGTGGTTCCCCACATAAGAAAGTGTCAGCTTCTCCTTTGAGGCAAACAATCTAGTGTACCCAAATTCACCCCCACGGTACATGGACCGCTCAGGTTGTGGAAAGATAGGAACATCTGGGTGGTCAAGTGTGGGTTCCCAGATAGGCTGACAATCTTGTCCTGCCATCCCAATCACGAGATGAACTGGAAATCCCTGCCAAGTGTTTCCACATGTGAAGTTATTCAATGGACAAAACCTCTCATATCTATGTACATGGCCCCACAATGCAAGGGTCACATTGTTTTTCACAAACAAGGGTTCCAAGTGCTCAAGCATTCTCACCCTCAATGGAGCATCCCTGTTTTCATGGCTTGTAGTATACATTGGCCTGTGGCCTTGGACAATCACAAAAGGGGTCTTGCTCCGATTAACTGATTCCAGATCAGTCTTTATAAAGTTATACTGGGGACTCCCAGAAAGGAAATTGGTCTCAGTTGATATGTATACAAAATGCACAGCCCCCAGATCAAATGAGTAGTAAAGGTTTCGAGTGGCAGGAGCATGGTTTCCAGTTGGCTCTGAAGAGTTTCCAGGCATGTTAAATTTAAGGCTGTAAGGAACCCCGCATTCGCCACCCCCATCAGTTCCATAAATTGAATTGGACCATTCAGGTTTCCATGGTTGTAATGGCCAATCATACTCATGGTTACCAATGCACACATGGTATGGCACTTTGGATGCAACAGGTTCAATCTGAGTGAAAAAATGGTCCCACAACCACGAATAGCCTCTTGCATAGCTAATATCTCCTATATGTGAAACGAAAGCAGGCTTGTCGCCAATAGCTTCTACGTCGCGAAGGATCCATTTCATGGTTGATATGCTTTCATCCTGTGTGCGACGGAAGGTTGCATATGGTGTTGCAGCTCCCATATCACCAAACAGGAAGGCTATAGTTTCGTCTGAGTTTCCATTGCGTGATATAAAGCTCTTAGTTGCACTCCAACCTTTAGAGTCACTTCCAACCTGTTATAAACAACAAAATGGTTCTTAGCAAACAAGTAAGCTTTATTGCTGCAGTAAAGTTCCCCACGGGCTACATGTGCAAAACATAGATTGCGTTGGTCTCATTCTCACATTAACATCATTTTACTAATAGAGATCAATCAGGAGAGTTCTGAGTGAAAATTGCAATGCAGCCGAGCAGCCTAAATGGAGAAGGCTATTAAAATTACAGGGTGCTTCAAAAAGCCGAAAAACACAATGGGCTTTGATTTTATTAATTGATGTATGAATGGAATGTTTGTCGCTTTGGTTGTCCGCAGAAAACAAGGAACATGACATGAGATTAAAACAACTTATCAAGCAAAAGCACTTTTAGTTTAAAAATGATATCAGTAGCAGTTCACAATCCATAAGAAAGAACAATTAGAACAAAATGAGCATTCAATGATTCAACGAAGAAAAGGCAGCACAACTCAATAAAAAAAAAAATTATATCATACACGAAGTACAAGTTAATTTCAAAATTAAATTGATTTAAGCACAACTATAGACAAATAATGAATTGAACTAAGGCGCTAAACTGGATTAAGATACATTACCATGAAATCCAATAAATTCCAACTGATATTAAATGAAGAGTAGAATTAGACATTAATAATGTCTTTAATAGCAATTTTTTTTTTTTTTTTTTTTTTTGCCAAAGTCTTTAATAGCATTAGCACCAAAGAATCAGCAAAAAAGGAACAGTTCATACTTCATAGTTAAACAGCAAAACAAGAAGTTTGAAAAGAATTGCTCCAAAAAGAAGCCATAATTGCAGAGTTCTTAATCTAGCAAAACCCAGTTTGAAGTGCAAAAATCAGAACTAGATCCAATAATTTAAAAAAATAAAATAAAATAAATATAAAGAGAAACCCAATTGAAAACTCCATAGGAGGAAATTACCTGGTAATAGTATCTAACACCTTGCTTCAAATCAGACATGACCGCATCATGGATCCACCCAGGATCTCTCCACGCAATACTCCCATTAGCAGGAGCATCACACATGTGCTCCCTCTCATACCTCACCACACGTGCCACTGTCACGTGGCTCCACTCACCATCAACCTCTCCCCATTTCACTTTCCTTTCCTCCTTATCTTCCGCCACAAACATCACCCTCATCTCATCGTCCGAGTCCGTATAAGCCAGATGTATCTGTTCCGGTCCACGACCCGGCTCGAATCCGACCTCCTCAGATTGGGTAAGCAAATGGGCTGTTCCAGGAAGAGGGTTATTGTCGTGGTCGTGGCGTTTGGGGTTGATCTCGGATTCTGACCATCGGAAGATCCGGAAAGAGTAGTTGGAGCGGAGGTTGGTGATGGGTAAGGAAATGGAACCCGACCCAGATTCCCATGTGGGCGAAGAAGAAAGGAATTTATAACCAATGAAGTGATCGTGGCGTGAGTCAGGAGGAGAATAGAGACCAACCCAATCTAGCTTGGAAGGCGAATCAATATTGGACCAGGAGATAGTGACGGTGTCGCCAGATTTCGTGAGGATGGTAGGAGTAACAGAGAGGCTGACTTTGGAAAGAGAAGGTGAAGTGAGGAGAGAGAAGAGGAAGAGAAGCAGAGGGATTTTCATGACGAAAGAGAAAGAATGATGAAATTGGAGAAGGCAGGCGAGCTCAATATTATCATTCGTTGATCAGAGATGGGCTATGGGTATGGGTATGGAGTTTTGGATTGTGGATCATGACGTTGTAATGGGTATCAGGCACCAGGCATCAATCAAAGATTAGGTATATTCTTTTTTTTTTTTCATGAATATTTTTCTATATGTTTGGCCTACCTAAAAATAAATAAACATATTATTTCTTTTAAAAAAATAATTAATATAATTCAACCTTAATGATAAGATAAGACTAAAATAATATAATAATAAAAATAATAAAATATTAGATTTATTTAAAGAAAAATTATTTAGTAAACTCGTTATAATAATTCATAGATGGATAAAAATGAAAAACAAAATTCTGAAAATGGATATTGCCTCACTAATTATGTAATTATATATGCAAATTGCAAAGGAATTATGAAGCCAATTGTAAAAGGGACTTCTTTGGCACTAATATTAGTGTAGGCTATATATTAATGGTAATTCTCTCATTTGATAATTTTTATCTAATTGGTAAAAATTCGTACAGAACTAGTGGATAGAGGCTCAAATATAATACGTGGAATAATTAGTCAAATTATGCCTAATTGTTAATTTTCATTAATTTAAAACATATTAATTTATTGATTTTTTTTATAATGTTTATCCGTCAGAAGTGTTAATGAATTAGATTTTAATTTTACTTTTAGCCAAAAGGTAAAAAGTAAATAAAATTTATTATAAATTATTAATCTTATTCAATATTTTTTACTTTATTAATTTTAATCTAATCTAATTTAATTACAATATATAATAGATTTTTATTTTTTTTAAAAGGTGTGAATAATGAAATTTTTTGAATTTGAATCATTTTAATTTTTTTTCCATCAATATGGCAAAAAAAATTATTAATTCAATGAGAATGGTTAAAAAAAAAAAAAAAGTTATCCTACATGGTATTTTATAAATGAAAAAATTAAATCCAATAGGTAAAATTAAACAAAATTATATTTTATTTACCCCTCCCAACATCTTGTAAGTATTCTTGTTATGGCTTGAGGATTTGAACTTAAGGATGTGTTTGGAATAGGAGTGTGCACGGGACGCGGATATCCCGACCCGATCCGAAATTTCGAACCGAAAAAATCACCATTAATGAAAATCTCCGATCCCCGAAAAAATCTCCGATCCGAATTGAACCGATTATAGTGTTATGGTACGGTACGGAGAATTGATGTGTACCCGTTCCGAGATCCGAACCGAACCGATATTGAACCGGACCGA
>CATKHJ010055825.1:0-12648 GCA_949750685.1 Vernicia montana
AGATTATTCAAAACCAAAAACCTAGTCCCCGAGCCCAAACTTGGTTCGAAGATTAGTGATTTTATCCTTGGGTAAATTAATCAAAAGATTAATAAAATTGGAGTCAAATTGAGTTTTTCCTTAATTTTTCCATTTAAAATAAATTAGAGTGGCGACTCCCGAATCCTTTTCAAAATCAAAAATCATTTTTCTGAGGCGATAGCCGCTTCCAATCGTGAGCATCGAAACCCGTTCCTTAACCTCCCTTAAAAATCGCTCTCGCCTTTCCTTAAGGAATTTTTTCCCCCACGAGCGAGGGGAGGGGCGTTCGGGCGAGGCCTCACACCCCCATTTTGGAAGGATAAGGAAAAATAGTTCAGTTATTTGGCCTTAGGAAGAAATCAATGCTAGGTCAGATTTTGGCCTTGAATGAGGTTATTTTTAGAAGGATGATGAAAAGTGGCTTGGTTGGGTTTGGCCCTTAGAAGGCTCAGTCAGGTATAGCCTGGAAAGTTATCTTAGAAGGCTAGGTCGGGTTTAGCTTGGAAAGTTATCTTAGAAGGCTAGGTCAAGTTTAGCTTGGAAAATTATCTTGGAAGGCTCGGTCAGGTGTGGCCTAGAAGGTTATTCTGGAAGGCTCATTCAGGTGTGGCCTAGAAGGTTATTTTGGAAGGCTCATTCAGGTATGGCCTGGAAGGTTATTCTGGAAGGCTTAATCAGGTGTGACCTGGAAGGTTATTCTGGAAGGCTCATTCAAGTGTGGCCTGGAAGGTTATTCTGGATGGCTAGGTTAGGTTTAGCTTTGGAGAAGATTAGGTAGGAAGGCTCGGTCAGGTATGGCCTTGGAGAAGATTAGGTGGGAAGGCTCGGTCAGATTTGGCTTTAGAGAAAATTAGGTAGGAAGGCTTGGTCAGGTTTGGCCTTTTCAAAATGAGAAGATTAGGGATTGGCTTTTATGTGACCCATCTGTTAAGAGTTTGTCTTTGGACATGGCTTTTAAAGGTGATTTGACCAGTTGGTTTGCCTTTTGATTTTACTTGGATATGGAAGGATGGTATGATTTGCTAAAGAAGCATAGGATGGGCTTTGACTGGTTCGGGCCCTTTTTAATCAGCTTAAGGATGATAGGTCTTGGAAGTCACGGCTTGACTCTGACTTTGCTAAGGAAACTGGGCTTCAAGGATCATGAGTCATGAGAGACTTGGGATTTTTGGTGGGCTTGACCCTTGGAAGATGAGATTTTTCTAAGGAGACTTAGGTTTGAAATAATGGTAGGTTGGACCTTTTGAAAGGTGTTGGGGAGGTTGTATGATTTTGCTATCGTAGCATAATTTATGGAGAAGACAAGCATAACTTATCTTATTGTATGAGATTGAATAGACTCTTAGAGTGACAAGACTCTTGAGGGAGACACTGGATTGATTTTAGACAATGACTCAGAAGACGCGCCCCTTGACTAATGATAGGAGCGATTTAGCTTTTTGAGTTAAAAGACTTTGACAGACGACTTGAAGAATATACCCTTAATGGATGATAAGGGCTACTTAGCTACTTGAGCTAAGAGGCGTGATGGATGATAGGAATGACATGCCCCTACTGAGTTATGAGGGCAATGTGATAGATGACAAGAAGGATATGCCCCTACTGAATGATAAGGGCAACGTGACGGATTGACAAAAGATGATAACATAGAAAGATGATGACAAAAGATGATATGGAAGACATGACCATGATGGACTGACAGAAGACGATTCGGAAGGTGAGCCCCAATTAAGGGATCAGCCAGAGGATGATAACTTTGGAAGATATGCCCTTAATGTAGGATGAGGACATAAGAGACATAATGATTTTACTAAGATGACTATTTTTTTTAGCTCTAATTTCTGCCCGAGCCGCCTTTTCGAGTTTTCAACTCGACGAGCTTGCTCTAGTTTCTGCCTAAGCCGCCCTTTCGGGTTTTCAACTTAGCGAGTTGATCAATGAATTTTGGAAAAAAATTAATCCACCATGATTTGGGCTACTGCTTTCCTTCATCTTAGGGCTTTGATCTTTGTCTAGACCATTCCATTGAGGTTTTGGTCTAGAGGGAAACCTTGTGGGGATATCAGGTCCTTTTAGGATTGCCCCTTTGTTGGGGTGTTATGCTTGATTACCCAAAAGTGCAATGGGTAACTTCATTGGATTGTCTTTAGCTTCGCCTGTTCTAACTAAAGAGATCACCATTTGGTGTTCTCTATTATCTTGACTATCCTTTGGTTGGGAGCTGGTAAAGCAGCTATTGATGTGGGCACAAGAAACACCTTAAGTTTTGATTCTTCCAATTCATGGTGAATTTCATAGTGAAAAGTAAATGCTTGCCAAAATTCATTGATTTTTTATCTTTATTCTTTTTTTTTTTGAGACGCTACTATTTTAAACTAAATAGGAAAGATGAGAATAAAAAAGTGCACGAATAACATAAATGTTTTATTTACAAAGGAGAAGATAATACAATAATAGAAGAGGAATATAAGAATGACAGATTCAGACTCAAACTCAAACTCAGACTTTGAATATGGACTCTAACTCGAACTCAAACTTGGACTTTGAACATGGACTCTGACTCAAATTTGTAATTGGACTTGGACTTGGATTTGGATTCAATCTCAAACAAGTCAGATCAGCTGAGCTTGGACTCCTCCATAACATGCTACTTGGGCAGAGGTAAGGTGAGGTGGGGTCTATCTTCCACATAGTGACAGGTAGGGTAAGGTGGAATCTGTCTTCCACATAGTGATAGGTAGGGTAAGATGAGGTCTGTCTTCCACATAATGATAGGTAAGGTAAAGTGGGATCTGTCTTCCACATACTGATGGGTAGGGTAAGGTAGGGGTCCTTTCTGGTAGGAAGAGGTTTTCCTTTCTAGTAGGATGGTTAAATAGATTGATAGTCCTTTCTGGTAGGATGGTTGGATAGAGTGAAGGTCCTTTTTGGTAGGAGGGGGAAAAAATGATGGTCCTTTCTGGTAGGAAGGTTGGATAGATTAATGGTCCTTTCTGGTAGGAAAAGGTGATGGTCCTTTCTAGTAGGAAGAGACAAAAATGATGGTCAAGGCAGCCATGTCAATTGGATTGGCCATGAGGGTATGAGGCCAAGAAAAAAGCTATTAGGAACTTCCTGTCTTCTGAGAGCTTCGACCAAATTATCACCTACCACTCATACAAAGCTGCCGCACAATATTATAATAGTGCTCTCCATGATGCGGCAGTCTTCTTTCCAAGCATATTACAAAAAGTGCCTGAGATGGAAACAGATAAAGAACCTCCTGTCCTTGACCTCTCCATTTTTAATGAGGATATCAATAAAGGAGGAGATGGTGTGCCTAATCCAGAAGATGTCCCTGCTTGGGAAAAGGAAATAACTGAGGCATCTCCTTCTGTGTCGGAGTTGGAAAGTGGCAGTGAGCTAGGTGATGAAGGCGAAGCTCAATCAGTTGAACCTATTCCTATTGTCTCTTCAGTTGTTCCTTCAACTGAACTAGATATTTCAACTATTCCAACAGCTGCAGTGGGCCTGAGTGCAAATTTTTCTTCAATAGAGCCTCCTTCGACAGATCCTCCTTCGATTGAGCCTCCTTCAATTGAGCCTCCTTCAACTGAGCTTCTTTCGACTGAGAATTAATTTTGTTTCTCTTTTTTTCTTTTTTTTTACATGTAATATAATACAATTTTTGTATTATTGAAATTAACATAGAATGAAAATAACTATTCTTGTATTCACTTCGTACAATCTTTATGTTTATCAACATAATTGTTTTGAATGAAATGTTACATTTTCAACATTCAATATCTTGTACTTGATTGTTTTTGTAGACTTTATTCTTCTCTTGAATTCTTTATCTAGGCATTTCACCATTTAAAGGAGTACTATCTCCTTTTTGGATTTAGATTTCAACAGCTCAAGATTTTCACCTGGTCTTGTTAGGATCTTCACCTAGATTTACCATGGCTTTGTCTTTGATTTATCAGAACTTTGCCTTGATTTATCATGGCTTTTCACCTTGATTTATCTTGACTTTGCCTTGATTTATTATGGCTTTTCGCCTTGATTTATCATGGCTTTTCGCCTTGATTTATCATGGCCTTTCGCCTTGATTTATCATGACTTCGCCTTGATTTATCATGGCTTTTTACCTTGATTTATCAAGGCTTCGCCTTGATTTATCATGGCTTTCACATAGATAGACTTTCACTTTTAGACTCGGTTTGGCATTTTTCCTTTTTATAAGGAGCCTCGTTGGTCTTTTAAGTTAGTCTTAAATATGCTATTTTCTTTTGCAGAGAGCTTTATCCTCCGCGGTTTCCAAGTAACCAAGGATTCATCTATTCAATTGAGAAGACTTAAATATTTTTGCAAAAGTTATATTCACTGATAATATATCTTTAGGTGTTGAATGTTACAAGTATGAGGAACTTTGCTACCTTTCATAGTTACAAGTTTATATGTACCTAGACCTATGACCTTTTGAACTATGAATGGTCCTTCCCATATTGGTGCTAACTTGCCAGTACCTTCGCACTTCCCTGTAGCTTCAAGAAATCTCATAACCAAATCTCATTCAATAAATACTCGGTTTTTGTCTTTTTTATTGAAGTAGTTTGCCACTTATTGTTTGTAAGCTACCATTCAGATGCTAGCTATTTCTCTAAGCTCTTCAAGGAAGTCCAGGTCTATTCTTCTGGCTTGATCATTCTCTTCGTCTCCGCAGTAGTTAACTCTGCCACTAGGTAGGCCAATATCAACAAGGATAACTGCTTCTGTCCTATAGGTTAGACTGAAAGGTGTCTCTCCAATTGGTTGTCTTGGAGTTGTTCTGTATGCCCATAATACATAATGTAACTCATCTGCTCAGCTTCGGCCACATCCATCCAGTCTTCGCTTCAGTTCTTACAGGATTGTTAAATTAGTTACCTTTGTCTGGTCATTTGTTTGAGGATGGGCAACAGATGAGAAGTTTTTCTTGATGTGTAGTCCTGAACAAAAGGCTCGCACTTTAGCATTGTCAAACTACTTTCCATTGTCACTGACTAGCTGGTATGGAACGCCAAACCTGCATATAACATTTCTCCATAAAAAGTTAATAACTTTATCAGCAGTGATGGTGGCCAGTGGTTCTGCTTGAACCCATTTAGAAAAATATTCCACTGCTACCAAAAGAAACTTCCTCTATCCTGAAGCAATTGGAAATGGTCCCATTATGTCCATCCCCCATCTAGCAAAGGGCCAAGGGCTAGATATAGGCATTTGATCTGTTGCTGGAACATGTTTGCCATTGTCAAATTTCTGGCATCAGGGACATTTTCTGACAAAGGCCATTGCTTCGTTTTTCATCCTCGGCCAATAGTTCCCTTGTCTGATAATCTTAGATGCCAACATCTTTCCCCTAATGTGCATTCCACAGGAGCCCTCGTGTATCTTCATAAGGGCATACTCAACTTCGCTTGGCCTCAAACATCTTAACCAAGAAAGGGAATATGCTCGTTTATAAAGGACTCCATTGCATAAAGAGAAGTGAGCACTTCGATTTTTGATTTTCTTAGCTTCTTTCACATCTTCAGGCAGTTCATCTTTCTCTAAGAAAGTCTTGATCGGATCTAACCAACATGGTTCTTCGTCTATCTCTATTACTTCGGTCCCTTCCTGGATACTAGGAAAAGCTAAAATTTCCATGAATATTCTTTGAGGGAGTTTGACTGGATGAATTACTGCCAGTTTACTCAGACTATCAGCTCTACAATTTTCTCTCTTTAGGATTTTCTGAAATTGCAGCTTCACTCCTCTGCCTGTCATTTTCTGGATTATAGCCTTCGTCTTCTACAGATATTTAGCCATATTTTCTTCTTTAGCCTCAAATTCTCCCTCTATCTGCCCTATTATTAATTGGGAGTCGCTATAGACTATCAACTCTTCCAAGCGAAGACAATCGGAGAAAAGCAACCCCTGGATCATTGCTTTGTACTCAGTAATGTTATTGGTAGCTTCAAAGTCTAATCCCAAGGCATATTCCAACAAGAACCCTTGAGCGCTCTTTAGCACAATACCAATACCACTACCTTCTTTGCTACTAGCTCCATCTACAAATAATTCCCAACTTATCTCAGACTTTGGCGATGGTTGCTTTGGCTGAGGCATGTTTTCAGGATTCTGCTCTTCAGGTGTTTGTTCGAGGTTAAAAGAGCATTCAGATATAAAATCTGCCAAGGCCTAAGCCTTAATTGCTGACCTTGATCTGTATTGTAACCCATACTGCCCGAGTTCTACTGACCAGCAAAGCATTCTTCCAGATGTTTTTGGTTTATGTAAAACTCTATGTAAGGGCTGATCTGTCACCACTACTCCTTGGTGAGCTTGTAGGTATACTTTGTACTTCCTAGTGGAAAGGAGTAGAGCATATGCGAGCTTCTCTATTGGCAGATAGTTCAACTCTGCTCCTTGAAGGACTCTACTGAAGTAGTAAATAGGCTTTTGTACTGACCCTTCTTCCCTGATCAATACTGAACTGATTGCATTATTGGAGGCAGAGAAGTAGATTAGAACTTCTTCACCCGGCAATGGTCTGCTTAAGATTTACTCCGAACTTAAAAAGGCCTTCAACCCTTCAAATGCAATCTAGCATTCTTCTGTCAATTAGTAAGTTAAGGACTTTCTCAATTTTTTGAAGAAATGAAGATATTTCTCAGTTGACTTAGACATGAACCTGTTCAAAGCAGCTATTCGCCATGTCAATCTCTGCACCTCCTTGACATTCCTAGGGGCTGCCATGTCCAAAATAGCTTTTACTTTGTTAGGATTTGGCTCTATTCTTTTCTCACTAACTATATATCTAAGGAACTTCCCTCCTTGAATGAAGAAAGCACATTTCTCAGGATTGAGCTTCATCCCATATGTATTCATCACATTTAATACTTCAGCCAAATCACAGAGATGATCTTCAAAAGTCTTGCTCTTCACTATCATATCATCCATATATGCCTTAAGATTTTTGCCCAATTGATCTTTGAACATCTTGTTAACGAGGCTTTGATATGTAGCCCCAGCATTCTTCAGGCCGAAAGGCATTGAAACATAGCAATAGATACCCTTTTCTGTTATGAATGAGGTCTTCTCCTCATCGTTTGAATGCATTCTAATATGGTGGTATCCTTGCTTCGCATCAAAAGAAGATAGAAAGCCATACCCTATCGTAGAATCTACCAGCTTGTATATCATGGGTAAAGGAAAAGAATACTTAGGGCATGCTTTATTCAAGTCTGTGAAGTCTACACATATTCTGTAGGATCTATTCGCTTTCTTCACCGTTACTACATTTGCTAACCAGTCTGGATACTGGACTTCTCTTATGAACCCTACCTTTATTAACTTATCTACTTTTTGATCAATTACTACTTGTCGTTCTGGACCAAAGCATCTTTTCTTTTGATTGACTGGTCTGTAAGCAGGATTTACATTCAATTGATGGGTCATCACCTCAGGGTCTACTCCCCCCATTTTTGCTGAAAACCAGGCTAAACTAAGAACATTTGCTGTTAAAAATTGATGAGCCTGATGCTTTTGATTTTCTTCCAAAGAGGAATTAATCAACAAGAATTTTTCTAGTTCTTCTTTTTTCACCAGAAATTTCTCCAACTTTTCAACTAGCTCAGTTCGTTGTTCTGAAATATAGGTGGCTGTTTCCATCACTTTTACCTCTTCGACTTGTACCACAGTTGAATTTCTCTTTGCTTTTTTATTATCTTGCTTGGATTTACTTCGCCCTTGTGTCCCATATACACAGAATTCACTTCCCCCTGATTTGGGAATAGTCATTCTCAGATGCCTTATATTAGTAGAGGCATTGAGTTCATACAATAGTGGTCTACCAAGCAAGACATTATATGGAAGTTGCATTTTAATTACCACGAATGTGGTCATCACTATCACACTATCAAGGGCAGTCCCAATGGTGAACGGTAGCTTCGCCACTCCTGTAGATGGTACTTCCGTTCCGTCCAAAGTACGAACTGAACTCCCCACTTCTTCTAGATCACTTTCTTTAAACACCATTTTGGCATAAGCTTCAGTTGTTATCAGGTTAACTGAACTTCCTTCATGACCCTGGGTATTATGAAAGAGACAAAACTTACTTTTATCTCTTTTGTTTGGTGGAGCATTCATAGGAGTAGGTCAAACCCAAATGTTTTGATCTTTGAACGTAGCAAACACTTCCGCTGGGCTTGTGTTCAAAGGTGTAAACTTGCTTATGTCAAAGTTACTTCTATTCATCTGACTCCGACCACCTTTTTTCCTTCCCGATGATCGGTTCTTATCTCCTGTTGTTGCTTTCTGCTCACCCTTTTTTTACTTGGTCACCTCTTTGGTAAGTACTTCAACTTCTGCTTTTCTTTGCTTTGAAAAGTGACTGAAGGTAAGCGCATCATCTTGCCTGATATATTTCTGAGCTATACCCATGGCATTTTCCAAAGTTAGAGGAGCATGCCTGCATAATGCTTTGATGTAATCAGTATGTGAGGTCCCATTTTGTAGTGCTTCGACTGCTCTGGTTTGATCAAGCTGAGTAACCTTAAGAGCTTCCCTATTAAAGCGAGCCATATAGTCTCTTAATGACTCATTCTCTTTCTACGTTACTGATTCTAGATATTGAGTCTTTCTTTCGATTGGAATACTCGAGGAAAAATGGTGCATGAAGGCAGTAGCCAATTGAGCAAAAGAGTTAATACTCTCTTCTTCCAATGAATCAAACCATCTGGTTGCAGCCCCTTCCAAAGAACTTTTAAAAGCTTTACATAAAGTTTCGTCACTCATTGTTTGGAGTTTGATGGCATGCTTATAGTCCATGATATGGACTCTTGGATCTACGCCATTATACTTTTTCAGCAAAAGTGGTTTGAATTTACTGGGCACGCGATAATCACTGATGGATTTAACAAAAGGAGATCTAAGAGCTAATTTCAGACTCTTGTCTATCCCTTTTTGATTTCCATCTTTGGCGAGATCCTCCAAAAACTTATTCAGCTTGTTTTTGATCTCCACCTTTTCTCCTTTGCTTGTTGCTTCTTGTCCATCGTGACCTACTCTGTGTGAGGAAGAACTAGAGTCAAATTTATCACTTCGATATCCTCTTCTTCTTGAGTGTCTTTCAGGATTATCTCTCTCTCTTGATCTACCCCTCTTTCTGTCATTTCTTCAACTACTTCGCTCAACATTATTTTTATCATGATGACATGAGCGTTTGTCTTCTCTATCATACCTTCCTCTATCACGTTCATGCACACATTCCCTCGTAGGTGGAGACATTTCTATAGCATATTCCTTTCTAGGTGGAGGTATTTCTACATCCTCTTCTCCCTTTATTGGGAGATTTTCTCTTTTTGCACGTACAACTTTCGACCTTACTCTTTCTCCTTCTTCTCTCGCCACTGCTTGGTTTTCTGTCAACGTAGGATCTCTCCCAGTCTGATCCTCAAAAGTCAGTTGTCGTGTTATCCCCCTCCATATCATTTCAGGGACAACACTTACAATTTGACCTAGAGGTGTTTGCTGCTGTTGTTGAGCAACCTGTACAGCAGAGGCAAGAACATTTAAAAGTTGTAATGCAGGGGTAAGATCTGGATTGGAGGCAGTATGAGTAATAATACTAAGGCCTAGAGAGGTTTGTTGAGAGATTAACGTACTCAGTGCTTGCAGGGAGGCATTTAGTTGGAGGAGTTTGAGTGTTTATAGGCGGATTAGGTGATTATTGAGAGTGAGTAGGGCTTGGAGAACTGTTCGGATCAGAACGAGTCATGATTATTTTGAATCAACAAAGAGATCAGCCAACATTTTCCACAGACGGCGCCAATTTGATAAGAGCTAAATCAACAAGTATAGTTTTGAGCTGAATCTCAGTTGTTGGGCCTTGTTCACAATGTCCTGCAAAGATGAAAATTGAGTCAAGAGGGCTAGGCTGGTTGTCTGGTGAAGAGCCTCCGACGTTCAAGTCAAATAGGTTTTATGATTTTTGTGAAAGAAAGGAGATAAGAAAATTGTAGAGGTCAATCTAACCTCTTTGTGGTTTCCTCCTTTCCTTTTATATGCTCCCAAGCCCTTTAGGTTAAAGGGTAAAATGAGAAAAGATAAAATACATTTTTGATTGATGGAGTCAGTATTTAGACTCTGAAAGATAAGGTTTGCATCTGTTCTTGTCAAATGGCAGGTAGTCGATGTAGAAGTAGGCGTGGGTGCGCCGCATAAGTATGACTTTCTTCTGACAAAAGCAAGGTGATGTAGGTGCTTTATGACCTCAACTTTCTTTAGGAAACTTACTGGACAAGCTACATTTATTGCAAGAAGGGCGAAGAGCTCTGGTGAAGGGCGAAGTGGTATGTTCGCCTTGGTGCAGTGAGAATTGATCCCTTGGGCTTTTCCTTTATGGGCCTTTTCTTTGATCTTCATCTTCTTTCGCTCTATTATAGTACTGTATCATAGTGGGCTTATTGTGAATTTGGGCCCATCATATTTGTTAGCTGTTTTTGTCCCTCATCAGTATGTTAATGGCGGGTAAAGTGTTTGCATTTTAAAAAAGGGAAAGGAATCCAATTAGGGACCCATATCAGTATTGGCATGCATGTGAAAAAAAATGTCATTTTAGGGGCAATTTTTTAAGTTTGTGGTTGTCGTGGTGTGTAATTCAAGTGTGGTCCTTATGTAACAATGGGGTAATTCAAGTGTAGTCCTTATGTAACAATGGGGGAAATTACAGAATTAGGGCATTTCATTAATTTGTTTTGTATTGGTTGATTGGGGTTAACTTTAAGATTCACCGTAGTGGAGTATTTGATAGAAGTAATAGTACAATAAGGTATGTGGGTGGTGACGTTGATGTGTTTCAATTAATGACATTGATTTTTTCAATTACACTAGGTTATGTAAAATGGTGGGTAAATTGGGTTATGAGGGAAAGCAATACGTACATTGGTTACCTAATGAGAAAAGCCTTGAAAATGGTCTTGTATGTGTCTTTAATGATGATGGTGTGCATAATATATTGGGCATGTATAAGGCTAAAAAGAATGTAGATTTTTATTTAGATCATATCGTAGATACTCCAACCTTTGCATCTGAAGTACTTTTCCTGCCACAACCTTTTAGTCAAACAAGTGATTTGAATAGTGGTGCGAATGTGGAAGGTGAGAGAGTTAATGTTGAAGGAGTAGGTGTAGATGCTTCTGCAGGTTTTAATATTAATGATGAGTCTACTATTGACATTAATGTAGGTGGTTTAAGTGTTGGTGATGGTAGGGAAAATAGTAATAATGTTAGAAATTAGACAGATTGTTTGAGTAATGGTGAGTGTAGGGAAAATAGTAATTTTGTGAGAGTCGGGACAGAATATGGGGATGGAACTGTAACCACCTGACTTTCCATAATTTTTAAATTTTTATTTTTAATAAGAAATATGATTATTTATATTATATATTGATATTTAAAACGATAATTTTAAGGTACTGAAAATATTTCATGAAATTAAGTATTTAATTTTTGGTTTGTTATAATATATTTAAATGAGGAAGTGAGTATTAAAATTTTAATAAAAAAGTATTATGAGTAAATAAATTTGTTTAAAAAAAATAAAAAAATAATTGTATAGAAAATTGTATTGTATTGTATTATATATATATATATATATATATATATATATATATATATATATATATATATATAAGTTGTAAAAAAAAAGAAATAATAGAATAAAAAAAGTAGCAAACAGAGAAATGGGAGAGAGAGAGAGCAATAGAGAGAAATCAAGAGAGGGAAAGTTGTCTGGGTGACCATCGGACGACGGTGGACTACACCGCCTGCACCAAAGGGAAGATCGGAATTTGGCGACCACCTGAGCACCAATAGCAACGGGAACAAGTATGAATTGACGGCGTATGCGCAGAAGGTAGAATCTCTGGCGCTGCCACCTTTCGAAGCTGATTCTTGCCATTTCCGACGGTGGAACTCAACGAAATTTATACCAATTGACTCCTTGTGGATAGAGCTTCAGATTGATACCAGTCTTGCCACCTAATACTCACTGGAGAAGGAGATCGAAAAGTGAACAACCGAAGCTTTTGAGGCATTTTTCGGTGATGGGGCTGCGAGTGGCGGTGAGTGAAGGCTAGATTCGAACTCTTAGCGTCAAGATGAGTCGGATGGCATCAAACCCGCCTCCATCCGCCACCATCAACGGTGGTGCATTGCCGAACGGTGACTGTATCACAACCCAACTTCATAACTGTGACGGTCCTAGGGCATGGGTAGGCATAAGGCCACCGAAGACCCGTAGAACCCATCTATACATATAATCCACATAATTGTCATAAAGGCCAAAAGAATAACTCTCTCATACACACATGGAGCAACTATAATATACTTCAATTACATATAATAAATGGAGAAATTACATTGATCAAATAGGTTCTTTAGGGAGGAAAATGCCTGAAGAACCGAGCTGATAAACTTCTAAATCTCCTGAAAAATGGAATCACTAATGAGATAAAATAGTGAGTAAAGAATATACTATCATACTTGTGAGGCTAGGTAATTCAAGGCTAGCTCACAAGGATGGTAGGGTTCATAACTTGTCAATTGACTTATCATATAGCA
>CATKHJ010055830.1:0-14739 GCA_949750685.1 Vernicia montana
CTAATTGAGCCCTTAATTTCCACTTTACAAAATAGGTCGCAAAGGAAGAAAAACCAAGAATCATTATTTACTTCAAACTTTACAGACCAATTTCAGTGTTGGTCGCCCTGTAACTAGATCACAGAATCGGGACCATAACAAATGGTTTTGAAGATATGGCATTGCATTTGAATCTCAAAGTTCATTATGGTAATCCAACTATGATAATCAGATGAAACTGATCAATATCTATCCAGAATGACCTGCCCATATTAACTTTTCTGTATACATTAAACAATGTGCATTTTGAAAATTTCCAGAGATGCAACACATCAACCTCTCAAATGCATGTTGGATATCACAACGCTTTGCCAAACACCCTACAAGTCATTAGTCATGCCAAAGAATGTAAAACTATATAAGAATGATATGCATTTGAAACTCAGTTTACAAAAGAGCACTTTGCACAGGCACTTTTATTCAACATGAAAGATGAAAGAAGAGAATAATAATAATAACAATAATAATAAAAGATGAGAATAATAATAATAACAATAATAATAAAATGACATGTTTCCCCATCTCTGCAAAACTGTTACTTTCAGTACAGAAGATGTAAACAAAATTGGACAATCCTAGAATATCCATCATCTTGAAGTCCTTTGTTCTACCAGTACTCAAAAACATTCGTTAAATTCAGACCAAATTATAATTGTCAACTCTCAAGTTTTTACATGTAAATTTTTAGTCATACTTTTTGAAAATCGGACACTGTTGGCCTTTTAAGTTTTAATGAACTCAGTTCTCCTCCTGGGGATCAGATCTGATCTAATTTAATGTAATTAATCAGTTAACCATGTTGCTTAACCATATTCTGAACAAGGAAACAATTTGCCCTTGCTTGAGCCAAAGCACTTGAACCAATGAATAGCCTAACCAAAAAGAGGAATCATATAGTTCTTATGAAACCAGACTGAGATGGCAAAATGAAACACCCATATGAAACCCCACAACAGAGAAGAAAGGAAAATTCACCAAAATAAAAAAACGATCACAGATATGAACAAGATTCGTTGAGAAAGAATGAACAAAAGGAAAACAAGCACTTGAAAACTAGTTAACAATCAAAGAATCTGGGTCAGATTAAAAATGCCAATGCACATCCTGAAACTAAAGAAAATTATGCCAATTTCCTTAAATTTTACTAAACAAATTTGAAAAAAAAAATTGCTTCATTAGAGAATATAGCAGGATATATACTTAATTGGCAAATATGAGAAACTAGAGTCCACCCAAAACTGTGCATTACGTGGGAGTTTTCCCATTGATCACATAAGTTGAAGATCATACTTCAGTAAAGGAAAAAGAAGTTTATGAACTAATTTAATTTAATTCTTATTCATGTAAATTTAGATAAATTTCCTATGTAGAGTGCCTAGCATGTTCTTCTCTTTTCTCCTATTCTTCCTTTTTCTTTTTTCCTTCATGGTTCTGCAGCAATGCTTCTATGGTACCACAAGATACTGTTCAGTATTCACAGCTTCAAAACCAATAGCAAATCTCATTCTAATCCCCTCAAATTCAGCCTCATAATTCTGAATTCTCCTTTAGATACAAACCCTATACCATTGCTTAAGATTTGCCACGATAAAAAGTATTAATATACCAGTTGCTTAATCTGTCTTACGTCAATAAATCTACGCAAGATATTTCTCAGATATTCCAAATCCTGTTTGATTTCCATTTACCACCCCCAAATCTAGATTAATAACTAAAGCTTAAAAATTATAATGTCTCCTGAATTGAATTCACTCAAAACAATCCATGCTGAGTACTAGTAATATTTGAGAAGAGATCCAGTTCCTAATCTTTATACTGGTTTGCCAATAAAGCAAATTATTCAAACAGTAAACAATGAAGCAATTTGTCCAAAGCCCTGCACAGCATATAAACCAAAAATCTTGATTTATCTCATTAAGGTCCACGTAGGTTTCTTCATCTTCATCAAAATACACATCACATCAAGCAGAGCTCAATTTACATTGCAACCAATACATGTAATTTCAGAAAAACTTATGACACAACTTTCTCATCATTAATATATTATCAGTTATATCTGTACAAAATTAAACCTAGTAAGCATCAAGAGTTAGTTTCTATATATTGAAGCTCCCCATTTCAATATGACCAATCAATATCTTAATTGCTTCTCTAATATATCAATTGCTTGTCAAGCAAAACAAAGTCTCCATTTTGATGTCAAGATCATTTAACGTATGATCCAAATCTTTTTACCTCATTGTGATGATTTTCGTATTTTTCTGTTCATTGGGTTAGTGGGGTGAAATTCCACATGCAACAACTTATTATCTTGCAGCAAAATAATCATGTAGAAGGACATCTATAATAATATTTAGGATATATAAGCTTGCCCAACACTTCAACAGTTCAGCCTAAGCTCAAGTCAGAGAACTACCAAAAGACCTCCGAGCCTGCAATTGCTCAGGCTAGAGAGTAATTCCAAGTTCAAAAAAAAACAACTGTCAATGCTCAAGTTCAATGGAGAAGCTGATGATTCACAATAATTTATTTAGGTAATTTAGTTGAACAATTTACCTTTTGCACACTTCAGTCAAATGGTGGCACCACCCAGAATGATAAGAAAGCGGTATTGTTCATGAGAACCAATGATAAGAAGAAGTTGTGCACCACCCTCCCCTGTTTCTTGCAGTTTTGCTTTTGACCTCTTCAATGAAGTTGCATCATAAGCACAGGGTCACTTCAATTCTTCTCTCTTTTTTTTTTTTCCCTAAAAGAACAGATTTTCATTTTGCAACTTGCAAGCTAAAACATGAAAGGTAGTCTAAAAATTTCAGTTAAAAATTGCAATTTGAACCTTTTAGGCCTAATGAAAGAAATCAAAGTAACTAAAAAGATTCTCTCTTCCCAAAAGCTTCTAGTTGAAAGCATTTCTCCTTGATGCATCTTAACCCCTTCTTTGAGGTGAAGTTAATATTCTAGAGGTCAAGACAAAAGGTAGAAACTGAAAGTGAAAGTCTGAATGTAGACTGCCTGCACTAGAAAGATGGCAAAACCAATCTAATAAGTCCTATCTTCCTTTCCATAATTATCCGTAAATCTTCTAGTAATTGCAGCTAAGATGCTGAATAGTTTGAAAGATTATCTAATGATTTTCAATCCAACACACATAATGATTAAAAATTTGCCATGGATTTTTTATTTTTTTGAGACATCCTTCAATTGAGTCTCCTACACTTGTGAGTTCTGACAAGGTTGGGATTCTATCAGAGTTGAACCAGCCAAAGCTAAAAGTTAAGAACTCTCTTCTCTGCAATTCCATCCTATACAAGACACAACCCTCTCCTTCCTCTCTCTCTCTCTCACACACACACACAGAAACATTGCAGGCAGTATGACAGCACAAACGTTTCACATGACCATTCACTCCTATGGATCTCTGTTCATTTTCAAATAAGTAGGCATCCAACAATCTCCATTAGTTATTAGGTCAAAACATAAAAAGCCTGCTTATCTTATGCAAGGAGCAATGTTATTTTACATGAATTTGAGCATAAATGTTAAGAGAGATTCCCTCCCTCAACACTTCCAGAGTAAACAAAAAAAAAAAAAAAGCAACAGTTTCTCTGACGTTGGTTACGTTGAATAATCTGCCTCCTGAAGCTCTTATTTGAGCAAATCTCAAGTAATTGATGCAGGGTTTAGATTTAAAGATGAAGGGAGTGTTGTTAGGAAGTTGAATTGGAGCTCATAACAGTGAAAAATCAAAGAATTTGGTAGCTGCTCTTATGTTTTGAACAGTAATACATGCTACAGTAGCAGGAAAGAAGAGAATATAATAGGAAGAAGAGAGAGAAAGGTGATGAACAACAAGACAAACATGCCTTCCAAAATACTCAAAATAAATTCATATTTCATTAATCAAAATCCTAAGAAATAACTAGGTTAGGTAAATATTTACCTAAATACCTTATTCCATTAGGATTAGTAATTCCAAACTACGAAAATATTAAGCCATAACTATGAAGGAAACAGCATTCTAAATAAGGAAATTCATAAAAATATTTACAACATATTAAGTAAGAAGCAACACAATAACCCCAAATACTAAAAAAATTATTTACAAGAAAATTTTGAATGTCATAGTATTATTAATTAAATCAAAAGAATCCCAAATTTGTTTTTCCTAATCTGCAAATTCTTAATGCCTGTGACAGTAAGAGTATGAACCTACCAAGAAACACGTCATTTATTTTATGACAAAGTTCAGTCAAAACAGTTTCATCCATAATAAAATTTGTCGGGAAGAAGTTTTATGAACTGAATTGGGATTGAAGTTGAATAATTTATTCAATGACAATTAGGAAGAGGATGAAGGTATAATTTCTTACAGTAAATACACAGGTATAATTTCTTGAAGTAAACATGTTTAGGGCAGTATGAATATAATTCAACTCTTAGCAAAATTTAAGACAAAAAGGCTCAATAATTGTTAATATACAATACAGATTAAGAATAAAGATCCATTATAGCTTTAAAAAGAACACCAAAAGAAGCTGCTTTAAATCAGAAAAAAAATTTACTAACTTAATCTTCATTTCAGAACATGTACAACTGTTGAACATACTCGCTCAAGACCAACCTTCTAAATACAATCATATGGATTCTAATAGTTCAGTAAAGCTAAAACACTAGTCATATGAAACATATTCTGTATGTTACCTGTTCAAAGTTTCCTTTCAGTTTATCCACTAGAAATACTGCATATGAATTCCAATAAGAATAGGGCTTGAAGCATGAAAACTCCAAACATACTGAGGTTCTCAAAGGACAAAGCATAATACATCAACATCAATAGTTCTCAAGGATTCACTTGGCCCAATTCTTCCCATCCACTACTACTTCTAATATATTTGTCAACTATACCAAATTCCCTATTCTGATCAACTCGCCTGGCATAGTTCTCAATGGAGATAGGACCCTTCTTCAACCTTCTATAGTAGATGACCTCCCAAGGCCACATGCGAGCAGAACCAAAGTAGGCTTCAGCAGGTAAATGCATTTGATTTTCACCTTGAAGATCAAGCCCATAATAATGCTTCAGAACCATGCACAACTCCTCTGAGGAAAGGCTTGTTGAATGGACGGAGCATGAACCAACAGGAGGTTCTGAATCTAAATTCATCAAAGGAACAGGAACATGCTCTGTCATCAACTCATCAGAATTTTGACAGTCCAATTCTACAAGGCCTTTTGGAGAGAAACTCCCAGCATCAACTGTGCTTTTCTCTGCTGCTGATGTGCTAGGATTTGTTACTTCATACAATGACCCAGAGCCTATTTTGCGGTCTTCATGATCATTCTCCAAACGGTGGTGGTCATTCTCTATTTCAATTACTGTTCTGGAAGGAGGTGCTGTATTTTCATTGTTTGCTGCCACCATTCTATTTTCAAGTTTTGCATCCTCCAAGCAATTATCAACTTCTATCTGTAGCCCTTTTTCAATCAAAATCGCATCAGATTCTGGACTTGTAGCATTATCTGAAGATCCCTTCATATTAAAATGAGCCTTATTTGAAGAAGATGGTAAGAGTTGGCCAAGTGAGACAGACAAAGGTGTATGGGAAATTGACCTTGCACTAGACTTTGAGATTTTGGATCTAGAACAATGTGATGTTGAACTAGAGCTTGATTCAGACAACAATGAACTTGCTCTGGAAGATACTGACCTTGATTTAGAGCGGAAACGAGACCTTTTCACATGCTCAGAGGATTGAGATGCTGAGCAAGATGGGGATGCAGGGTAATCAGAATTGGAGCGAGATGAAAATGACCTTCTTGCTTTCTTTGTGCCGTGTCTTTTAAGAGATTCAATTTCCTTCCTACTCCGCTTATTTTCACTATATTGCTTTTTCTTAGACTCATCAGTTTCCTTTCCTACTGGGGAGCTTCCACTGCTTATTGGTCTTTGATGCTTTCCTAAGCCAGATGATTTCAAATCATTCTTGAGTTGCCCTTTTGGTATTGCATCCCCACTTGACTGCAGCCTTTCCCATGATCTGGATCCAAAATTTTCCAGTTCACTTTCATGTCCACCTCTTCTATTGATGCCATTATCATGCCTACAATCAAGCCTAGTAGACTTTCTTAGTGAAGTATTTTCCTGGGGACAATTGCGCATCTTGTGACCTGAACCTCTACATCTGTAGCAAGTTACCTGGAATTTTGCACCAGTAGAATATTTCAACTTGACTTCATCAATGTGATCTCTTCCTATATCCTTTGGAGGGCTTTGCAGATCAGGAGAACCACCAGTATAGGCTCTCTGATGGATTTCATCATCATATTTCCTATCATAACCTTGGTAAGGTTCATACCTGTCAAATTCTATATCATTTTCAACACCATTTTCATTCCCTTGGTCATGTAATTGCTTGCCCCATCTATCACCGTTGGCTGGGTCAGGTTCAAGCCTATCACCTTCATCCAAAATATCTTCCCTATATCCATGATGCTCTTTCCCCAAGTTATCTTTAGTGTCATCCACAACGTATGTTACCTCTTTATCATGCTTCTCAGTTGAACCACGCCTTCTGCTGATACCATCTGATTGCTTAGCACTCACCCTGTAATCTTGGTTATTTGAACCCAACTTTCCTTTAACATAATCTCTTCCCCTCAAAGAATCCCTGCCTTGCTGGGACTGATAGGATCTCAGAGACCTTGCTAATCTCTTAAATGGTCTAGGCTGTTTATTTGACCATGTGAGAGTTAAAGACTCACCACAAATGTACTTCTTTTGAAGTGCTCGCAAAGCTTTCTCAGCATTTGGAGGGTATTCATAAACTACAAATCCATATCTATCTTTCAACCGCACATTGCATCTCCCAAACTTTTGGAAGACATGCTGAAGTTCATCTTGACGACTGCATGATGACAGATTACCAATATACAGAGACATCTGCAACCAAATTTAAATTCTCTTTTAGTTTTAGACAAAAAAAGATGCCTACTAATTTTACCAAAGAAGTAGATGCACTTTTACATAAAGAGAGAATATTATTCTAGATATATGTTAATGGTCTAATAAATCACAACTTGCTTGTGTCCAAAGCACAAAAGAATCAATACTTTGCAAGTGGCAAACTACAAATTCCTCCAAATAAAGCAAACCAGCTTCCTAATCTCTCAGGTAGTGCCTCCCTGATTAATAATAAATGTAGGCGGCAATTCATCATCTGACATCCATGTCAAATGCTTCTAACGGTTCAAGTACAACAGGCCAACATCAATCAAAACACAAAGTTATGCACCACGTCAAATAACAACTACTACAATGGACCTACAGTGCTTTACTTGATTTCCAGTCTTCATAGAGAGAGGGGGAAAAAAACAATTAAAAATGTCATTTGAATTCAGCATCTGACAAAACTAAGAGCAAAATAAGCTCATGCATTTCGGTTAAAGCAGAAATGCAGAATATCAATCAATGAGCTTTAACTCAATGGTACTGAAATTAAATCCAGGGTTGTGAGGTTGAGAGTGTGAATCCAATTGTAGCCTAATTAACTCAAAGCAACAATTTTTTTTGCATGAAAAATATAAAGCGGCTAAAGCCCTTTTTCTTTTTTTTCTTTTCTTTTCCTCAGCAAAAAATATAAACCCAAGTGCTTGAACTTTTAACACAATAAAAACACACATTTTTCTCTGCACTTGTGCCAAAAAGGCAAAAACCCAGGTTACAATTTCTTTACACAGGTTTAAGGCAGTCACTGAATACCTCAATAATCAAATATCAACTAAAACTGTTTTTACTTTAAATCCGTATAAACAAGCAAATCAATAGAAAACAACATACAATACCTAACTTTGATGTACAGTTTTTTGGAACCTAAAACAATAAGTTCAAGAAATGAATCGAAATTTTATAAATAGTACACCAAACAACGGAAAATAATAGTCAGGAATTTCATCTAACACCTGATATGCATTAAAAAAAATTGGCACAAAGAAACGTTGAGTGTCCAAGTAGAAGATGAAAAACAGTAAATACCAAAAGAAAGTAACAGAAATCAACTATGCACTGTGCTACTCTTCTCAATCTCTGTCTCTCTCGCTAGCTCGCTGACTCGCTTCCGAATCGTGACTCGTCTGCTGAATCGCGTTAGAGAAGAGTCTGGATTACTTTGCTTGGTGGTGTTATACATTTTATTCTGCTTCACATGACGCTTTGATTGACGACTCGTTTTCCTATACCTTTCCCTCTCTTTTTCTATTGTGTGGACGTGGCAGGTGTTTATTGGCTCTGATCCGCAGTTTTGCATGGGCGCCACCAGAGGACAAATTGTCTTTCCTTCCTCGAAAATGTAAAGGTTTTTCCTGACAATATCATAAAAAAAAAAAAATACTTTCAAATTTCACGATTTAAATATTTTTAATTTTAATTAATATGGATAAATATAATTTTATTTTTTTCACAAAATATATAAAAATATTGAAATTGAAATGAAAGTAAAATTAAAAAAAAATTAATAAATACTACATTGAACTCTTAAAACGGCAATTATATTAAAATAAAACCACTTTTCTAAAAATACAGTTATTGAAAACCGAAGAGAGTAAAATTACCTATATTTATCGTGATTAGCACTCTAGTTTATGATTTAAAAAAAAAAAAAAAAACTCTACTTTCTACTAGTTTTATATATATATTTTTTTAAGAATAATTTACGATTTAGTCTTTGAAATTTATTTAAATTAATTGTTTAATCCTGCAGTTTGAGAAATAAATTTTTTAATTTCTGAAATTTTATTTTGTTAAATTAAATAATCATTTCGTCCATATTTTTAATAATTTATCGTCAAAAAAATTAAAATATATATATATTGACAAATCAACGAAATGAAATATTATTGCAAAATCAATAACAACATAAAACTATACAGACATGTCACATTCTACTTTCAGTATGGGACGGTTCTAGGGTATGGATAGGCTTAAAGCTACCGAAAACCCGTAGAACCCGATCACATTAAGAAACCAGTACAATTTCGGCAGCAAGTCGGCAGTACACATAACACTACTCAGGATCCAAAACCTGCAAGTCAAATTACACTTCTAATAATTTTCCTTCCTTATATCCTCAACTTCGCAATCAATACAAATTCTCCCAATATTTTTCTCAAATATCAATATTTATTTTCAAGGTCAATTTCACAATTTAATAATTAACTGCACTTTCATATGAAACACTAACATTAAGTTATTTACTAGCATCATTATACACATCAGATAATTTATGATTCTTAGGTACCATGGAGCATTTAGATATCACATTAATTTTATTTACATATGTTTCCTTACAACTAATTATACAATCTTCAAAATACATTATCATTTCCTTACATTGATGTAATGCCCCGAACATTCCAGTATTAATTGCAAATTGATGATTTGAATGAGTTACAAGTGTTATTGCATGTGTATTGAGAGAATAGGGTTGACCTTCGGTCTTCGCCATTGGTCTTCAACCTTCGGTCTTCGCCATTGGTCTTTGACCTTCGGCCTTGGTCTTCAGTCTTCGACCTTCGGCCTTCGCCCTTGGTCTTCGCCCTTGGTCTTCGACCTTCGGCCTTCGCCATTGGTCTTCGACCTTCCCCATAGATATAGTACAATGATAATATGATATGAATGATTTACAAATGTTGAATCATGTACAATAACGTATTATATTGATTGGGAATGAGATAATGACTTAAAGACTGGAGTTTCACTAAGTAGTGTTGCAGAGCCAAAGTCGCGACCGCGACCATGGGCGCAACACTCACCGCGAACGCTTCTTCCTGATTTTGGTAATCTGGCCTAAAGGAAATAGCGACCATAATAATCATGTTGCGACCGCAACAGAGGAGTAGCGAATGCGACCATGGGCGCGACAACCACCGCGAATGCTTCTGCCTGATTAAGATGAAAGAAAGAACAGTTACGTGAACAGTAGCCTTCTGCGACCGCTACACTTGTATTGCGACCGCGACTTATGTCGGGGTCAGAATCGGGAATTGGCTCTATAAAAGGAATCTGAAGCCCTAAATTCATTTCTATCCGATTTTCTGAGTTCCTAAACTCATATTCTCTCAAATTTCTCTTCACCTATCTTCATTAATGATTAAGGAAGCACATTTATTGCATGGTTAAGAGGATCTAGGGATAAGATATCTATTTCCTCTTCTCTTTGTCCAAGCACCTGTTTAAAGGTAAGTTGGGTTTATTCCATCTCCTTCAATTTCTTTCAATAGATAGGAGTTTATAGCAAGATTGGGATGGGTAAACATCGTAAGCATTGTTATATAGAGTAAGATTGATAGATTATTGAATTATTGATATTTTTCCATATGGGTTTCTATAGATTCTCATAGAGATAGAAGGAATGATGATGATGGAGGTTGTGACCACCACATTTGCTTGCTCTAGAGATTGATTGCAAGCCATATTGGATTTTCATTGATTAAGGTGAGTGATTATTATACTATTATGGTTGTGTTTGAAACCTAAGGCTCAAATGCCTCTTTCTTTCATAACCACCAAATTGTTCTATTGATAATTGATAATTATTTTCCTTGTTTATTGATACTTGGAACCCAAATTAATAAACTTATTGATATTGATTGATACCATGAATATTGATTCCTTGATATATTGTTTATTGATCCATTGATACCATACTCATTGATTTATTGACATCATGATCATTGTATATCTATTTGATTACTAAACCCAAAAGCAGAATCCCTTACTCTGATGTGGGATAATAATCAGGCCTTGTGCACAGTGTATACTCCGGTGGATAGAGGCAAGTATCCATGTCCTAGCTAGGGAGGGTTTGTTGCCCTAGCTGTAAGATCTGATCAGTCTTGCGTAGAGATGAGGGTATGCTCCGAAAAGATGAGCCTCTACCTCGATATTGATATGATTGGAAAGTGCTATGCCTCAGTTCTTGGTAGTGCCTTTGAGCATAATACCATATAAGAAGAACGTTAAGACATAGTTACTTGATATTATATTGTACTGATTGATTCTGCTATACATGATATGTTATTGATATTACCACCGATCGATTGATATTATTGAAACGATTGGATATTGAATTGGAACCAAATGTTTATTATTATTGAACCTATTGTTATTATTGTTAAACCAATCGCTTGATATTATTGAACCAATTGGTTATTAATATTGATTGATATGAACCGTGAACCGTTATTGTAAACCGACCTTGGATCACCAAGCTTCACAGGTTATGGTAGTATA
This sequence comes from Vernicia montana, assembly GCA_949750685.1. NCBI lineage: Eukaryota > Viridiplantae > Streptophyta > Magnoliopsida > Malpighiales > Euphorbiaceae > Vernicia > Vernicia montana. Next base: position 11,327 of record CATKHJ010055830.1, read on the forward strand.
ATCTTTACTCACTGTGTTATCTCATTATCGATTATATTTTTTTTTACAGGTGAGCTTTAGTTTATCGGTTAAGTTCCCGAGGCGTTCTTCTTCTCCATCCCTCGGAAACTCAAGTGATTAATGTAATAGCTCATTTTCTATTGAATCTTTTTGTATAGATGATTATTCAAATATAGATGCTTCATGGTAATGTATTGAATGGTATATGTAACGGAAATTGTCTTATGGACCTTATAACATTAAACAATTGTAAGATGACAATTCATTTGAATTATGAATGATATTGATAGGAATGGATTGGTATAGTTGGTTGGTTCTGATCTTGGGAGATTGTATGATATGGATATAGATGATTGATTGATCGATGAGGTTCCTACGGGTTTTCGGTGGCCTTAAGCCTACCCATGCCCTAGGATCATCGCGGCTCGGAAGCCGGGTCGTGACAACTGGAAAAGAAGGTTGGGGTCCTTCTAAGGAAACTATGCCTTTTAAGGACACTGTGACTTTAGGTAGATCAACATCTTCTATCAATGAACCAGCAATAGTGGATTTAGAGTCACCAATTGATCTTGATCTTGAGTCACCACATTTAGTTGTTGTTAATGACAAGAAACGTCATAAAAAGAATAAAATTGATGATATTGATGATCAATTGATGGCAGTTTTTAAAACTCTTAGAAATTCTGATGGACCTACTATAAAAGAGTGCAACAAAAAGTTAGATGAGATGAACACATTGAAAATGGATGATCCTTTATACATTGTTGCGTGTAGTGTCTTTTGTGAAACTAAGGTGTATCAAGAGCAATGGTTGATGCTATCTCATAAGCTTGAATAAGTTAGAATTAATTGGTCAAAAATGATTGCAAAAAAACTAGGATTCATTTGAATTTTAGCATCCACATTTTTAGGTTTTTTATTTTTTATTTTTTGTTTTAATATTGGAAACAAATTGTTATCATTTGATTATTTAAAACTATGTTTTTTAACACAATTATGTGTTGGTCAAATTCAGAATTTATTTATTTTTAATATTTATCACATGTCATGTTTAATGATTGTTATTATATATGCTATATCTTTTTATGCCATTGATGTTTATTATATCTTAAATTGTGTAACAACATGCTAATTGAGAAACAAAGAAAAAGTTTAAAGGTGATTGCAACACTTCTTATATATAAGAAGCTTAAGAGATGTCGACGCATAGGGAGAAGGCCAAATGCTGACTCTTCTCTTAATGGAAATGAATATGTACGAGAAATATTGGATGTAAATCCATCTCACTGTCTAGAGATGTTGAGATGAAAAAAGAAGCATTTTCGAAATTGTGTGACTACTTTAAATCTAAAGGATGGTTACAAGATAGTCGGTACATTAGAGTAGAGGAAAAGATGGCAATATTTTTGATTACTCTTAGTCAAAACTTTCGAAATTGTGCTACAAAACGAAGATTCAACCATTCAACCCATACCATACATGTTTACTTTCATGAAATTTTAAAGGCAATGCTATTTTTCTAAAGAAGTGGTGGTACCAACTACATTCAATCCAGATTTGAATCAAGTCAAGCATCATTGACGACTTCGACAAATTTTTAATGTATAGTACATAGGCTTGCAATTTTAAGAATTTTCATTACTTTATATATTAAAAAAATTTTAAAAAATTCTTTTAATAGGGTGCAGTTGGTGCACTTGATGGGATGCTTGTTCGTGCTGTTATATCACCTGACCAACAAACACCTTATTGAGGAAGAGGAAGGGGAGATTGCTATCAAAATGTGCTTGCTATATGTGACTTTGATATGATATTTACATTTGTTTGGGCTGGATGGGAAGGAGTAGCTCATGACTCGCGAGTATTAACAGAAACTATGAGAGATCCAGAAAATAATTTTTCTTTTCCTCCATCTGGTAATATATATATGTGTGTGTCAATTTTTTTGTTTAATTGTTTATGCATTTTATTTTATAAAGTATATTAATTACACTTTATTATTTATTTGTTTTAGATAAATATTATTTATGTGATGCTGCATATACAAATACTAGGGGATTTATGGCTCCTTATCGCAACACACGTTATTGGTTGTCAGATTTTGGAAATGATCGTCGTGTTAGAACAAAAGAAGAAGTTTTTATATGGAGAAGGTGTTTTTTTTTTAAATTTATTTTTATGATAATTTTCATTAATTTATTGATGGGACCATATAAAATTTTTATTGAATTTGATAGGAGAGGGATATAAATAAATTCGTCTGGATTCAGCTTGTGATATCAGTGTTTTAAAAATTGGATCGGTAATTGAATCGATCAGGTCATCGGTTCTCGATTTGATCGGTCTAATTGGTTTGATTCGCCAGTCCGATCGGTTGTTTTCTTTTTATTTTTTTATTTTTTCCTTCTATTTTTATTTTTTTTTATGTCAAAACAGCATTGCATTGGAAAATCTAGTTTTTTACTTGATCGGACTAAACCAATGACCAATTTCCAGTTAAACCAATCTGACCGATCGGTTCAATTTTTAAAACACCGTGTGATATAATTGCAACTAACTTATTAAATTGTGATAAAATAATTTAAAAGTTAAGAATAAATTATAATTGTAAAAACACATATATTTTAGATTAATTCTATCGGCCTTAAACAATTGAATGATTTTAGAAATTCACATTAAACAATTGTTTTTTAAGGGAATTTTTTTTTCTCCAAGACAGGCGCTAAATTGCACCTGTTGTACCTGGACTTAGGGCTAAGATTTATCGTTGTCCCTAAATTTCAATTTGTAACAGCAAAGTCATTAAACTTTTGATTTTGTAACAATCTAGTCCTTTTATACCAAATTCTTTGTATATTTTTATTTATTACCCCAAATCTTTTCTTTTGTTATCAAAGAAATCCAAACTCAGTTTCACTCACCCCTTAGGCTCTGATACCATTCTTTGTGAGTCTGCTCTTTCTCTAAACTAGAGGCGAAATACAGAGAGCTGCTCCTAAGGATCTTTAGAGTGTGTTCTGGTATTTCTAATTTCCTTCAGTTTCTCATATTCGTTGAGATATCGAGAACTAGCAACAAACCCCAAAGGGCCTCTGTTCTTAAGGAAAAATTCCTCAAACTCACTCTGTCTAAGAGTCAACTCTTCTAAATTTTTAGAAAATTTTTCTAATGAATTATTTAAAGAGTCTAAGCGATCTATAATAGAATTTAATAATTCTATTACTGGATCCTTGCCTACACCGTGATCAAGGTGATGACAATCAGGATAAAAACAGTTGAGTTGATTACTGCTCATCCACTAATCGTGCTAAAGCACCAATCCGATCTAAAACAAGAAAATTATAAAACTCAAGTTCTTGATCAAAATAACTTTTAAGTTCTATTTCTTCTTGAGTTGGATTAATAAGTCTTTC
>CATKHJ010055933.1:0-10731 GCA_949750685.1 Vernicia montana
TGATCTTAATGCTTTGCCTAACCAATTGAATAAGAAGATATTCTATTTAATTTGCTTAGGGGATAAGGGATTAATTCACTTGAGAAAGGTTTAATTCTAATTTTAGGATTGTCAACTTGATTCATTGTTTGATTTGATTGAACTCATTATTTATGAAATACATAAGGAACTAGAGGGAGTTTCTATCACACCCAGTCTTTGAGATGTGACGGTCCTAGAGCATAGGGAGACTTAAGGTCACCTAAACCTGTAGAACCCCTTAATCAATGCTACTACTAGCATACTATACAATGTACACATATCCATAATCATAATTAGTAATTTCCATATCTTAAAAAGAAATCAATAAAATTCCAATACTTTAGCATTCATATTACTTATCTTCATTCATTCATTCATAGCGGTTATCATCCATGATACTTAATATCATCATATTATAATTACAGATTATTACTGGTAATCTCCAATACTTAGAAGTAAATTTTAAAGACCACATTGACCATGGAGCTCTAGATTAACCTCTTTGAAATATAATAATGCTACAATTTTGAAATTTAAAATAACCATTTGCAGCAATGGAAATCCCAAGCGGAGGAAGTGAGCTTGAGGATACCTTGCTTGACCTCCAGTAATACCTGAAAAATAATAAACCATTAGAGGGTGAGTTAAACTCAGTGAGAATGTAATACTTTAATATAATATGCCAGCAAGAATAATATTTATCAGAAGAGGAAAATTCAATACTATTTGATGTCAATGAAGGGTTACAATTCTAGTTTTCAATAGAAATTCTATTTATAAATAATTTAGAAGAAATCACAGTTTTGGAAGTGGAGTGCTTCTCATATGAAAACAATGGAGTGGTGGCTAATACCTTACTCACTCATATCAGTAGACAGTGGAGTGGTAGCTATTGCTTGTTCACTCATAACAGTATAGAGCATAAGACTGATCAGGTCTCACGGCTAGGACCACCCCTCCTAGCTGAGGTGGATATGCTCACCCTATTTGCAGGCTTTTATCATGTGCACAGGTCCGATGTATTACCCCACATCAGTAGGGGGATTTCTGCTTATCAGTAATATCAATTAAAGAAAATTCATATTATATGAACAGTATATCATATACATAGTCATTACAGTATCAATGAGGTTTTGCATTTCAGTAATAAGTTCAAATGAACTTGAAAATGTATAGTTGAATCGGTAGCTTAACATTTAAACCAAAGGTCATTAATGAAATAATAATTAGGCTGAACGCCATCGATGAAATAACAATTAGGCCAAGGGCTATCAATAACATAGTAACTAGGCCGAACGCCATCAATGAATTAACAAGTTAGTCAAAGGCCATCGATGAATTAACAGGTAGGCTAAAGACCAACAATGAAATAACGAATAGGCTAAAGATCATCAAGTATGACCCTAGCATGGTTTGAATTTCAATAGAAGTTTAGGATTTAAATCCAATAAGAGTTAAGGCTTCCATTGATTTATATAATTCAAGTAAATGACAATTTGAGGGCAAACGCCCATACCATATTAAAATACTACAAACTCACCTTTTTTCCTTTGCTCCAATATAGTATTTAGCATAATAGTACAGATATATCTTTACTTGGCACTTTCCTTGACTTAACCTTTAAATTCTACAACCAATTATACCAAATAAATTATACTTTGATCATTACTAAATAATTCACTTAATTTCACTTATCCTAATTTTATTAGTAGTTCCTATAATTTAGCTTAGGATACACTATGATATTTCTACCAACATCAATTATATCGAGTTTATTTCAATATACCACATATATGTATGCACATTTTACAAAGTACAATATACTTTTATTCATTTCCATGTTATGGCCAAATAGGCCTAAAAGTTGAATTCCAATACTTTAGTCATTTCCATTATTTTCATTACCATGATTCACTAAATCATTGTACCTTTATCATTTTATTTTCAATTCATTATATCCATGCTATAACAATTTAATTGATTAACTTTGGTTAAATTAAAGATTAACTCTAGTGATCATATGGTGGTAGTAAAATAATATACTTTCATGTATTCTCTATTAACCAAGTTTGACCTCTTGGTACTGTTTTTTTTCATAATTCATGTTCTATTAATCCAAATGGGTTGATTTTTTTTGCATATAAAAATAGATATATCCATATATAACATATCCAAAATTAATATTAAAACATACTATACGCAGAACATGATGATTATTTAAATTCTGTTCTGTTTCTGTTGCAGGAACAGACTAAGCATACGTTACTTATTTAGATACAAGTCACAATTTAAATCTCCAAATGCAAATTCCTTTTACTTGTACCTACTACACATATACATGATCATTTTTTATGTTTTATGTTTAGCCCAGTTCTACCTTTAAGGTCATCAAATCCATCACTCAATTCTGAATTACCAATTAGGTCATCAATCCAGGTCAGCTTTAGTTCAGGCAAGATATCTCCTTACACAAATAAAATCTTACAAATTTCATGTTTTGACTTTAGTCAAATTCTAATTCTAACTAATTCAAACACAAGTCACAAGTTTTAGCTCTTTAAGTGATTTAATCTCTTATAATCCTCAATACACAATTCTAACTCCTTGAATCAACAAGCTCATCAAATTAACCATGATTTCTACCCTTTTCCTCCTCAATTATCATTTACTTTAAACAAATAAGACTTTCCCCCTCTACTCTTCCTTCACTATCCGAACCATATAAGCAAGAAAAGGGAGAAGAATTCAACACCATCAAGCAATAGCAACTCACTTCAAGTTATAACTAAGAATTGAAGTTAAAGTAAAGTGATTTACCTTGGAACCTCTTATTTTGGTGGAGGAAGCTAGGATGGCCGGATGGTGTTGAGTAGAATAGTAGTTGTTCTCTAATTTTTGATTTGTTAATGAGAAGTGTAAATGATAAGAAGAAGTGTCTAGGTTTTTATATGACTACCACCTAAGATGAATGGTGAGGATTCAATGAACTTGATCAAATGGTGGTAGATTTTAATCATATTATGGAATTTCCAATATTCATTAATGTGTGGATAATCACCAAATTTTTTATGGTCATAATATTTAATATTTCATTTTTTAACAATTATTTGCTTATGTCATAGATTTGACTTAATGAAATATAGAGTCCACCAAGCTTCTATCTTCCTTCTTATTATCTTATAACTTAGAACAAGTAAATTTTTCCTTCATTTTAACAAATGTAGCCGACCCCTAATGTTGGGCTCTTGCCCAATACTTAAATTTTCCATGCTCCATAATTTTTACTTCCCATATACTTAGTTTAATTACTAGCAAATTTTGTTTTCCTTATTATTCAAGTCTCATGTTCAAGAAAATTTAATAATTAATTTTTCCCTATCTTTACTAACAATTTCTCAGAATTCTATATGTACCATATTCACACATGAACAACTTGTAATGTAATGGAGTATATACTCTTTTATATTCAAATTATCAATATAAATATTTTCTAATAACTCATCAAGTATCTAAATTCCCATTGATCTAATAGTATCATTGAACTTCCTAACTCAAGTTTATCTAGGATATTACAGTTTCCATCTAGATATATGATCCATGAATTAATTCTCTTTGATTTCTCCCATTTACTACAGTTAATTAATATCATTTAATATAATTTTAGCTTTCATTTAAATTTGACTTACTAGATAATAGTTAACGTTTGAGCTAATAATTATATAGTTTTCCTGTGTTATCGACCTTTTTTGTGCTATACTGCCCAAACGATAGGTGCGCTTGCCTGTACCTAGGGGTATAATAGACTTAGAGTTTATTAAACCTAGTGGAAGTACTAAAATATCACATCAAATACTCAAAATGCAATTCAATATTCATCATTCTTGCTACTCATTTATACACTGCTTATATATATATATAATTCATTAGTTTACAATTGTTATCTTTGAAACATTACATCTTTACTTATTGTCTAATTATATCACTACACCTTGTTACCTTGTTTATGTCATTTCTCATGATTTACTAATCCAAATGAGTTGATTATTCTTTCATTTTAAACTAGATATATACATTTATAACATAACCAAAATTAAACTTAGAATTCAATCCATAGAAAACTTAGTGACCATTTCAATTCAATTCTATTTCTGTTGTAAGGCAGACTGATCCTATCATACTCATTTATGTATAACTCAAGATTTATTCTTTCAAATGAAATTTCCTTTTAATGGGAGTTAATAGAGACATTAAAGAATATTTATTATGTTTTGAGTTTAGCTTATTTCTATCTTTTAAGTCCTCAAATAAGAATATCCAATTCAGTTTACAAGTTGAATCCAAATACATAGTCAGTTACAGAGCAAACTCTATTTCTCATACTATACTTGGAATTTGGTTAATCCCTTTTATGTATTAATTATTCACATATCAATGATCATTTTACTAAATTTCTTCTAAATCTATCTCTATCATCCTCAATTCATGAGATATATTCTCAAATTTGTCAATGGTGCTAGATTGTAAGAGTTTCCAGATCTTATCACCTTCACTAGATCATATCTCAAAATATACACATCCAATTTAAGTTTAATTTTATATACAGATTATAGACATGTTAATTATCATTTTTAATATTATACTTGGCTTAATTCAGTCTCTAAATCTATCTTTTGGGTTACTCTAATTCGAACTACCCATTCAATCTATGAACAGTATCAGTTTCAGTTTAAGTGTGATTTATCTTTGTACACACTAATTATCTTAAATTACTTTTATAGGTTCATAATTAAGACATTTAACCAAAATTTTTATGCTTTAGTTTTCTCCAAATTATGTTCATAACATTCTCTATAGGTTCAAGCAATTTCGGATTATCCAGAATTTCTCAAATCCAGGTCAGTTCACTTACAAGAGATATATCTCATTACTCTTCAAGAATTTAATAAAAAAAATTTATGGGCCTATAGTTAAGATAAAATAATACAACTTTCATGTTTAACACTCCTCCAAATTTGACTTCTAATTATACATAATGGGTGTCCCAAGATTCTGCCCAATTCAAAAACCTAGGTTTTCAAATTGAAGTTCAAGAATCAATTCAAGTTCTATCATGCATTCTAAACTCAATTAACTCATAAAATCTTTCAATTGACTTCATAATCCACTCATAAACATCAAAAAATAAAAATAAATAATTTTCTCCAATACTTCTAATGTAGGCCAAAATATAGAGAAAGAAGAAAAGGGAGAAATTTTAAAGCTTTAACATAAAAATCCAATTGTCCATACTTAAAATGAAATTTGGAAGGCAAGATTTAGAACTTACCTTGGAATTTTATGGATTTGTGGAAGGGGACATGAGGGAGCCGGCCATCCTTTAGAAAATGAGCTAGAAGTTTCTTTCTTTGACAATTTATATTAATGAGGTGATTTTTAATGTATTTAGATAAGCTTTAGCTGGATGGATGGTAGAGATTTAATCTTAAGAGATGGATGGTGAGGATTTAAAGGCTTCCTTTGGAATCTTGGTATGTGCTCATCTTCTTGGAAGTTGCCTAATTTCAATGGATGTAAATATACAAAAACATTTCTATTAATTCAAAGTTTACTTAGTCAAAGGTGGGTCCCACTTTCATTAAGTTAACTAGCTTATTATTTTCATATAAATTCAAACAAAATTTTTTCCTTTTATATCCATATTGGGCTGGCCATATTGACATATGATTGGACCTCATATTTTATTTCACATGTTCATGCTCAGTTACTTACCCTTATTACAATGCACTTTATCGTAACTGATATCAATGCAAATTATTAAACTTATTTTCATTAATCACATTCATAATATTCTTATGAGTACTTAAGTATTATAATATCACAATAAAAGAAAATTTTAACTTACATTTAACCGAGCATGGCTAAGCTCATATTTAGCCCTACTATCTCAATAATCGTTTAAATTATCTTTCTATGGCATCATTGATAATTCTTAGAATTCGAATGGATCTAGGGTATTACATCTCATCTTTTATCACATCCCACTTTTAGGATGGACGATCCTAGGAAATGGATAGACTTAAAGCCACTGAAAATTCGTATAACTCAATCAGCCTGACAAGTCAACTGCAATCCAGCAGAGTACCGGCTACACACATAACATTATCCAGGATATAAAACCTACAAGAACTGCACTTCCAATATTTTTTCCTTGTATCCTCAACTCCATTACCAATACAAATCCTCACAATTTCTTTTTCATACACATTAATTTATATTCATAGTCATTTTTACACATTAAATTTACATATTAATAATTAACTGCACAACTATACATATTAGCTTATACTATAGTCTTTAAATTTCATTATCAATATTATATAACTAAGGAATCTTTAAGGCATCCATATTTCGTACGTTACATATTATTATCATTATGAGATTCTTAGTTTCCAATGGAGCATCTAGAAATACTTTCAAGTATTACTTACATATGAATCCTTATATATAATATTCAAAATATTATTTCTTTATGTAATATCCCGAATTTTTCTTTTATTTTGAAATCATGTTTTTATAAGAAAGTATAACTATTTATTTTTATTTTTATGTCTATTTTAAATATTAATGTATGTATTTAAGGCATGAAAAATATTTTTTGGAACATATTTAATTTAAAATGTTTATTTGGATTATTATTATAATTATTATTGTTATTATTATAAAAGAAAAGGATTATTTTAATATTTATATATATGTCTTTGTTGGTGATTGGTCCATAAGGGACCAATCAATTTAAAAGTTGTTGGCTATATGAGGAGAGAGAAAGAATCATAGAGAGAGAGAGAGAGAGAGGAAGAGCTGCTGCCAGCCTAGACAACCGTCGTCTGGTGACCTTCGGTCGACACGCGCCAGACCAGGGGATAGCCTATCCGTCAATCAGTCAACTGCCAAAGTCTCATCACCAGAAGTCGCTGGACGCGACCACACTCACTGTTTGACTGCACCACTAGCGTGGTTCTTTTGAAGTTGTTTTCGGCCAACTCTGACCTCCGTTCATGGTATTTTTGTACGGTTGGAACCCTCTCTTCTTAAGCTTTCATTTGGTACCTCATTTGTATATTTTGGACTAACTTGGAATTTGACTAGAATCTGGCGAAGATCGAGGCTACCAGAGTGGATTTTCGATGATCTCCAACGAGTGAGTGAAAAAGATTTGTATTTTTGGATTCCTCGTTTAAAGATGAATCCGTGAACACCCGTTTCATCTTCAACGGCCGCCAACAATAATTTTTCGGCAACCCTCCGGCTTAGGTGAGCCGAGGATTGGACGAACTTCATGCTGTTAAGGTGATTAAGATTGACTAAAAGGATTTAGCGATCGAGATAAGTTATGAAGTGTATGTTCGCATTCTTTCTATTATATTATTTATTGGTATATTGCATTTGTTCATAAGGTCCTTCCGACTAAGGGTATAAGTGAGTCAAGCCAACTCGCGAGCTACTCGGGATTGAAAGTCGAGTTGAGCTCGAGCTCGAGCTACTCGAGTAGCTAGACGAGTCAAACTCAAACTCTATATTACTCAACTCAATAGACTCGCGAGCCTAATCAAACTTTTATATATTTACCATTCTACCCTTTATATATTACTAATCGAGCCTAAACGAGCTGAGTCTAGCTTGAGTCAAGATCGCGCTTGGTACTGTGTCGACTTGATTCAACTCGATTAACTCCTTACTCGTTTAAGCTCGAACTCGACTTGATTAAACTCGAGCTCGTTAATTTTGCTCGAGCTTGAGCTCGAGTTTGAGCTGTTCAATAAAGCTCGAGTTTTTAAGATTGAGCTAGAGTTCAAGTATTCCAAAACTCGACTCGACTCGGCTTATTTACACCCCTACTTCAGACCGAAGCCAGTTGTACTTGTAAACTGACCACTGTTATTGCCAAAGTCATTTGGACCGAGGCTTCATTGTTTGTTGTATACAGAGGCCATTTGAGATGAAGAGCCATTTCTTATTATTGACAAGGCCACTTAGGCCGAAGACCTATTTCTTGTATTTATGATTTCTTGAAGCCATTTGGGCTAACCGATTGATATTCATGATATGATTTCATTGAACTATGACCAAGCCTAAGATTAAAGTATAACAAAACTCCTTTCTAAGGGGAAAAAAGCCATTAGACCTTGTGCACTTGGTGATGCCTTACCTAGGGAGGGCAGTACCCTAGGCGTGTATTTAAAGAATGCACGTTAAACAAAATCTTACCTAGAGAGGGCAGTACTCTAGATGTGTATTCACGGAATGCACGTAAATTATGATATGTTACTACCGTGGGACGGTGGTCCAGTCCTGCCCACAAGATGATTGACGTATAAGTAATTGACAGATATGATGTTATGTTCAGTTATAATTTCCTATGTTTTGGTGCCCTTCGTTCATAGCACATGTATAATGTCAATTGAAAACTATGATATATTTGATATGTATAAGTACTTATGAACCATTGTTTAATATACATACATACATACATATATATATATATATATATATATATATATATATATATATATATATATATATATATATAAGAACCATTGTTCATTGATCCATTGATTCATTGTAAATCACCTCATCCATGTGCATTTCATAAACTTGCTGAGTTGACGGCTCACGACATCATCCATAAATTACAAGTTATAGATTAAAGAGTATAGCATATAGAAGTTAAAGAGTGTAGCAGTTCTTCTTAATATTTCTTTTTTCATCAAGAAGTGTAATGTAATTATTTATGCATTATAATTGTATATGTAAATGTTTATATATTTTTTTAGTTGCTCCATAGTCATTGGAAGTCATAGTTGTATATATGTTATATGTTTATATGTGTATATGATTCAGATTTTGATCATGGGCATGATATGACTTGTATGTGAGAATTATGATTGTATTTGAGGATAGCATGGGTTCTACAAAGTGATTGGTGGCCTTAAGCCTAACTATACCCTAGGACCGTCGCGTCTTCTGAAGATGGGGTGTGACACTTTCTCATGTAGACACTAACTTCAAGTGATGGCAAAACTTGAGTTACCTTGAGCACTTTTAATTCCCTATAAAAAAAATTAGAAAGGGGGAGTGAGTAAAACTCAATGAATGAATGCTATACTACCATACATATGGGTTCGGTTACCAATAAGTTTGACAATGATTGTTGAAGGTTCAACACATGAAATAATGATAATGAATAACAATGAATTTTATATAAGCAATAGGGAAAATCAACATATATGAACAAATCAAGTAGGATCAATAATAATAGAAATTTGCAGAAATTTGTAAAGAAAGGGGAAAGTAGAGGTATCAATACATAGATACATACTTACCATGAATCTTGGGAGAATAGAGAAAAAATTACATGTTCACCTTGTAATTGGGTAAGCAAAGGCACATCTTGGGGAGCATGCCACCTTGTCATTGCGTATGAATGATCAGTTCCTATGGCTAGGACCATTACTCTTTCTAGCTAGAGTCAATACAGTATGCACAAAGCCCGATGCTACCCACACCAAAAAAGAAGATTTCTTCCTTGGAAACAATAACAATGTACCATTTTTGGTACCATACACCATGATCAATTAATAATATGGAGGATTCAATTCAACTTTTATCATAGAAATTCAAGTAGGAAAAATCACATGAACAATAAAATAATAGGATTCACTAGGAATCCGAAGCAATATACAAATATCAACGAATAAGTTTTACACTAGATTTAAGTAGGATTTGGGTTCAATAACAAATTTAATTTCAAATAAGCATTGGAATTATGTATTCAAGAATCAAGAGTAATAAAGCAATAAGGTTCTCAATGAACATTGGCTTTAACAATTAATAAGAACAATGAAATATGGTCTATATGCATAATAGTATAGAAAACATTCATTTTCACTTGCACTTGTTCTTTACACTAGCTTCCTTCTAGTCAGAGGTGTTCGTGGTTCGATTTGGTCGGTTTAGAGTAAATATTTCTACCCAAACCAATAAAGTCAATTTTTAAATACTTCAACTCTTAACCAAACTAATAATACTAAAAAATTATCCAAACCAAAACTACTTGGATTTAGTTTGGATAGTCGGTTTGGTCGGTTTGACAAAAGTAAAAATTAAATAAATAAAAAAAATGAAGAGATCATAGAAATTTAACAAACATTAAAATAAAATCATATTACTATATAACAATTGTTGTGCCTAAAATGGGGTATTGAATTTTTCAACTTACTGACTTATGACTTGCTTATTTAACTTCAATTTTGAGATAATGTTGTGACACTGTGTAATTTTTCTTGATGTATGAGTTTCGGTATGAATTTTGAATCGATCAGCTTGGAAGTCTTTGGGAGGTAAATATTGGATATTGACTGTAGTTGTGGGGTTTTAAATGTATTGTTCTATTGAAGTGCTGTGAATTGTGACTTTATTGTTTTGCTTTAAATTTATTTGTTGTTGCTTTCTATTCTTTTTGTTACTTAAAATAGGTTTGATGCTCTAAAAAAAAAAGAGAAAAAGAAAAATAATAATAAAAGCAAAAGGAAGTAATTCCAAATAAATAGCATAATGGCACCTACTCCTCTAGTTGGATTGCTTAGTAACTAGAAGCATCCATGAGCCCCATGCTTAGTGTTTAGGAATTATTTTTATAAACACTCTAATTGA